>UELU01141557.1:15069-54301 GCA_900490025.1 Megastigmus dorsalis
TGTGTGTGTGTGTGTGTGTGGGGGGGGGAAGCAAGTAGAGGACAAAGCTGTTTTGTGCGTGATGCGTTTTGAATGAACAGGGGGTTGAGGAGAGAGGGTACGGGGCTCTTTGAGAGCTATGTTTTCTTTTTCGAGTGGGTTTTCGGAGGGGGTGGGAGGTCTCGCGGTGTCGAGTGGTGTGTGCTTGTTGCTTGGGAATTTAGGGGTTAGGGCTCCGAGCGCGCGCCATTCGCATTTAATGGGCTTTGTGTATCGAGGTTGGTGCTGATTGTTTCCTATATGGTATAGATGAAGAGCGAGATATAGCTGGTGAAGTGTTGGGGAATTTGTATGAATTTAACGTGGGCTAGACGAGCTTTGAGGGGGTTGATAATTAGGAGGTTGTTCTGGTAAATATACAGTTTGTGGGTGGGTGTAAGTAGATGCGGGACGAGTGCGAGGAAAGACGAGTCTTGCTAACCTCGGTATGCATCTACTTGTTGTTAACTCGGATCGAGTACTGCCTCTTGAATTTTGTTTGTTTGAGATGAGGGGGAGGATCGTTTTTGAAGATAGGTAGTTTATGATGACCAATGTTTTAAATGCTTTGAAGTTAATGATGAATCAATGCACGTTCGAGACATTATTTCTGTATATTAAAAAGTGTAGCAATAGGAAACTGTATGTTTATTCCTGAAATACGATTAAGGAGGGTAAAAATTTATGATCACTTAATTTATAATGCTTATTTTAAGTTTTAAAGAATTATTTTATAAGGCTGATTTATCAATTACCCAGAATTAATTATTAACTGACAATTTTAATATTCTAAATTATTCTGGTCCGTCAAATTACCGAAAAATCGATATTCAATAAAAAATTGTAATTGATAGCTAATGAATGCATTTCATTACTTGATTGCGATATTTCCCATATATATTACGAAAATACATAGCTAAACTTTATGAAATAATTTAAATAAATATTCTTTTTTTTTTTTATTGAATGTCAAATATTTAATCAAGTGCAAAACTTTTAGTATAGAATATATTATAAATATACTTATATACCTTCCCATGAAAACTATATAAAAGCTGTATATATAAAAGAAAATTGTGTTTTCTACTCTTTAAAAATCTATAAGGACATATTACAACGTGCAACAAAATTATAGTGCAGTGACTATATAAATGGATAATCGATAAGAGGTGATTTTACAAGACACTAGCTAATAACATAGATGTTTGTAATCGATGAAATACTGACTACGAATATCTTTAAGTCTGACCTCTACTACCTACCGGGGTGTGTTTGCGTTTTCACACGTAGCAGCAATTGTGATCTTGCAAGGTCGAGCCTTACACAATGGGATATGCGACGTTTTCTATATATCTGCAGGCATGAGGGCTGCCCTTTTGAAAGAAATTTCGTCCCAACGTATAAAGAATTTTTTTATGCATTAGTCAGATTACAAGCAAAACTCCAAGAATCGCATGTAATATAATGGATAAAAAATTCATAGTATTTCATAAAACGCTTTATTTCTAATTAAATTGCATTTATAAATTTTTCTATACCAAGAAAAGAACTATTGGTTGGTATATAGCTATTTCTGATACGTATGTCCAAAAATCTAATTCCTATTTTAAAAAATTCGTGCGCTTTTGTTGTAGATAGGTAATTTAAATTAAATGCTTTCTGGTATGCCAAACGAAAAGGAAAGAAATCCTTTCATTTCTTTCTTATTTGTTTTTATTATTATGACAATAAGAATTTTTCCGATATGTAAGGGATAAGACAAAATCATATGATTATTCTTATTATTATTACGTTTTATTACGTTAACTTCCGAAATTATTCCTGATGGACATAAAAGTTTATCTTTCTTTGGATACAGAAATTTTTTTGTGGATTTATTTAATCTGTATTTGTGCGTTATTACAACAGGGTAATAAAGTCTATTGTATGGAGAGTTGAAAAGCTTGGGTGATGAAAAAACAATTTTTTTCGTTTAAATGTCAATTATGACAACTTTATTGAAAAGCATTGAGAAAATAAATTCTGTTTGAGTGAAATTTAGAATCGATGAAGGTAATTTTTACTGGATCAAATGACCTTTATGCGTCGACTAATAGAATTCTAAAAATTTATTATTTTTAAAAATAAAGTCTAAACTTATTCATGCTAAGTCTATTCGTGTTTCTTTATATACATATATAAGCTATTTAAGTAACAATAACACTCCTGTTTAACCATTCTGAACCATGTTAAATATTCATCTTCATATTGCTATGTAAATAAGTAAGTTCATGTCAGTTGTAATAAATTATATTTAACGTGACAATGTATGAATAATCTTGAATATTTCATAAGAAAAGGAGGCGATATAAAGCATCCCCTTGAATTATTTGTACCTTGTTGCTAGACTTTTTTGACTATGCTGTGGTTGACAAAAAAAAACGTGCGATGTAGAGTTGGTTACAAATGTGGGTAAGCAAAATGCGTGTGTACTATGCACTAAGGTATACTTCTGAAAAATCGTATATCTGATATTAAACTACGTCGTCATTCTGGAAAGATTAATATTATGAATACAGCCCGGAGGAAAGACTACACTTTTATACTGGAAAAGAAATGGGATTCTATGTAATATTAAAAATTAAATTATTTAATTTAAGATAAAATCGATTCCTTATGTAATAATATTACAGTATCTGAAATCAAGTAAATATCTTAATATACCTAAGGTTTCCATTTTTATAAATCAAGGTGAATTAAAAGACCACTATACAATAAATGTAAAAAAATCCTGGAATAAGATGATAAGTTTTACTTTATATAAATTGCCAATATATAATTGCATGAAGGAAGGTTTTCTGTATGAAGTAATTTTGTTCACCTAACTTCTTTATCGAAATTCCAGAAACTCGCTACCAAACGTTTCTGGAGTATAAGTTCCAGGTATTGATCGAATTGAACTTTCTTCGAAAGTTTCAAATACGCAGATTTCATTTAAAGAGATAATTTGTTGTTTCAGAAATAAGTTAAAATTTATTTTAATATCCACGTACAACTTTGTTTAGCTTTCTTGTTTTCATTAGAATAATATTTGCTTTTTATTATATTATACAATTTATAATTATTTCTCTAGAAATACAGATGGCTAATAAAGTTTTGTAAAATGAATGTTCCTAAACTGTAGATTTCGGATAAAGTGCTTTAAGTCATTCATAGCTATAATAGAGCATAATCTCATATAAAATACTGCATAGAAGTTTATAACACAATGAGATACAATATAAAATGTCTACTTTAACGTCGCAAAAATACTCCTCTGTGTGTCGAGGAATAATCCGAGATCAGATTAGCCTTTGATGACAAACTGCTTTGAATTAATTAAAGTCAGAAGATTTTCGCGTTATTGCTGAATTTTATTTACGCCACACATTTGTCTGTTATTGTACAGCGGTACATATCTCTGTTTTTTCACTTTTTTTTTCATCTATTCAATGATATTATTTTTTATACCTCAAAATACTGCACACCGTAATTGAATCGCTTTTTATATTAAGCAACTTTTTTATATCGATTACCTAGTCGCGTACGCTATTGTTCTCTTTGTTATAAAAAAAAATCGTAGAAAAATATAAAAATAAATGAAAACAATATTTTTTAACGGGAACGTTATCAATTGCAATCCACTGCGAACAAAACACGGATGTACAACGCTTTTTTTTATCCTCAGTAGTAAAAGCACAAATAGCACGACTGCGCCATCGATTCGTTGAATAAGACATAAGCTTAAACTTGATCACTGCCCATTCAGCTTAAGATACGTTGAAATCATTAAATACGAGTTGTAAAGCAAATTTTTATCCAACACTGCGGGCAAATGTATAAACGTGATTTATCACTCGTTTCGGTCGTTCATAAGCTAGACAGTTTTGTCGTCCGCTTGAAGCCTAGCAGTAGACCAGGCCGAATAATACTTCTTCAACAATTCGATGCAAACTAAATTGTTCGTTGGTCTTTAACGGACCGTGAACAAAAGAGGGTTAGTTTACGAGCTAACAAAGATAAACTTTCAGTCCAAGGACATAGCGAGTGAGATAGCGAGAGAAAGAGAGAGAGAGAGAAACAGAGAGAGAGAGAGAGAGTCAACTCGTTCCTTGGTTGTTTGAAGGTTGGACGGGCTGTGCACGAGCTCTCGTGAACATCGTGTTTTTTCTCTCTCTCTCTCTCTCTCTCTCTCTCTCTCTGTCTCTCTCTCTTTCTCACTAACTCTCTCTCTCCCTCTCCCCCTTTCTCTCTTCCTTTATTTGCTTCAATTCGGATTGTTTGACTAGGGGGTGTTGGGCTTTTGTCACGTCGGTGTCGGCTGGGCCACTCTGACGAGCTCGGATTTTACGACTGACTTTTATGCTTTCATCCCCCCATAGACGGATTGGCAGATTTTACAGGTAGCTAGGGAATCACGTGTGTGCGAACTTTATACAGACACACACACATACACATATGTATATGTATGTTGTAGGTTAAAATTTTCTGCCTCTCGTGTTTTACCTTTACACTGTGGCGTGCAGAGACAGTTTTTTCTCTCCCCTGTCGGTTTAATTTATACGGCTAATCAGGCTCGTTCAGAGTGGAAATATTAAACGCAGTTAACGGGGAGCAATGGCGGGAGATCGAAAGAAGGATTAGTATGGAATTATAAAAAAAAAAAATTCCTAATCTACGTTAGAACGCGAGTTATTAGTTGGACTGATAATGTTGCTAATGTCAATTTTATCACGAGTCGAGTAACGTCAAATCAACGTTACTGCGACAATCATACGTTGAGTTCCTTTTATCCGCACAATTTATGACCCTCTCTCAGGTGAAGTGATTTGCTTTCGAGAAGAGATTCGTGTCAGGAATAAAACTATTATTTTCAAAATCTTTCATTTGATGATAAACTTTTTATTCTATAGCTACGTTTGTTAGAGTCAGCATTGTATTTGGGCGCGATACTGTTTTTATATTTGAATTTACTAGTATTTTGTATTAAAACGAATTATTCTGAATATTTTAAAAGAAAGTAAGACCATTCAAATTGGATACTCAAAAAATGAAAGCACTTAACCTTAATCTTTATTCTATGCAGCTCTTAAAACGCCAGTCTACATAAGCTTCCAGAAAAAACTATCGTTCAGTTAATTTCAACAATTAGGTCGATTCTAATAGTAGTTCGGAATGAAAGTGAAAATGGTCTATTTCGGGTGCACTTACCTTAATACAATTCATTCATAGGAATGCATTTTATTAATATAATGGAAAAGTCGAGTTGTTCGAACATTATTCAGTGAAAGTTTAACGACTTCAACTTTTAATTTTCATCATTCTCGGCTTCTTGAGACCAGCTATCACTTTAGTCTATGCTAAATTATGTATGAACACGTGGTACGATTAATGTCGTATATCTCGTGTTCCCCCTCAGAGTGAATAATAACATTATACAAAATGACATTGTCATTTACATGAAACAGGCATTAATTTATGCTGTACTTGTTAAGGAGATCCTATCAGTTTCGTTTTACAGGAATTTGTTTAAATAAATTATATTTCGAGCCCGTCGATAATCTCGCCTCGGATAAAGGTAACTCCTATTCATTATCTTTTTGAATAAAAGTCTAGAATTTCTTATTGCAGCGTATAATGTTACTATCATAATGCCGTTATAAGAAGCCTTTTTTAATAAGGTCAATAGCGGTCTTGAAACTTTGTTACATAATTCTTGAATATTTTTCACCAGAGCCAAGATGATGGAGATTTTTCCCCGAACTCGGTGGGAAGAAAAAAAAATATCCGTGATAATGCAACGTAACGCCAAAGTATATACAGGGCAGTTCGAGAGCTTTGCCGATAGTTTCTTTTCTCCAATAACTTCGAACTTCTCGGATGAAAGCCTCTAAATACGAAAAAAAAAATCTCACACTTCAAGTCCATTAATCTGCTTTTAGCCTCGTACGAACTCGCTCCTCCCCCCCCCCCTTGCCTTGTAATTTCTCAGTATATACGGTGTGCCAGCAGTGCATTTACTTTTCATTATATTTTCCTTTTTTCTCCGCGCGATTTGAATATAGAATGAATTTTTTTAATTAAAAATTTTCACGCAGCCGGTGAGAAAAAACTTTAATTGACCTAAGTTTAATTGCGCCAGAGCGTCCGGTGCTTTAATTACCGTCGGATGAACGCTTGAACTTTGTTCCAAAATGCACTCCAGACCGTCGTCGTCTTGTCGGGAGAGAGAGAGAGAGAAAGAGAAAATTTTGGTCGCTACGAAATTCGAAACTATTAGCGATCCAACTCTCCTCTCACGTACCTACCAGTAGTTATGTTTTTCGTCCACTAATTGAAATTTATACCTAGCGTATATACTTAATTCGTTATACGTATTTTGTGTATAATTAGGTAGACGTTCGTTATAATATTAATTCGTTATTTTAATCAATTTCGGTGCAGCTACTGTGTTTCAGCAAAATCCACAACAACTGCTATTGAAATTCCAATGCGTATATTTGAGAAAGAAAAATATTTTGGTTGAGCATGTCATTAAATTATATGATAACTCAATAATATTATCAGACTAGATTTAACTGTTTAAATGAGAAAACCATATACAATTCGCATAAATAACGCAGAGCTACCATTACTCAAAAGTTTATTTTCGTCCAAAACATAAGAATCTGAATTATCCATCATGCATAATATATTTAAAGCTGGGAATAAATGTTTTATTGCTTTATTCGTAATACTTTAATTAATTGCCTTGCGGTATTGTATACAATTTAATGGCCGGCCTTACTTTTTATGATAATTGTTTTATTTTTCCCTTTTAACACTGCTGTTAATACGAGAAGTAGGTGTGTGGGACTATATCTATAGCTCCTCAAAGTTCAGTTCGTTAAGACAATGATGTACAGCTCTCTGAGTAGGTAGTCTGTAATCAATATAATTGTAGACTGCTGGACCATCGCGAATGCTCTTTGCAATTGTCATTTTCTTGTTAAGTGCATTAAAAGTACTTTTGTACCATTGTAACGAAATTAAAGTGAAAGAGCAGCAGAATTTTTTAACAAACTCATCGTTATTATTCTCTTTGTTCATAATACTGAGCTTTTGGAATAATGCAAAATGCGATTAAATTTATTTGTAGTATTCTTTATTTCAGAAATGTTATACTTAATTGAAATACAGATAAATATACGTCAGTGAGAGATTAAGATAAAGTTTTTTCTATTCGTGTAATGTATATATATGTATAGCACTATAGCACTGTATTTCATACTGTAAATTCTTTTTAAAGATACTCAAATACGTGCATATTATCGGTGCATAAAAAACTGTGCTAATTCTTAATGAGCATAAAGTCTGCTACTTAATTTCAGCTTAATTGCAGTATTCGGGATAAACGTTATTTGAAGGGATCATTACTTTTGTTACAAAAAAATGCACATTATTCGATGACAAATTTGATATTTATATTCAAACTATAATAATCGTTGGTTTAAGAGTAAGTTTCTCTTTTGTGTTTACTAAAACAGCTAAAATATTGAAAATTGAACGAGAAAAGTAGGTAAATATCGGTTAATATACATACTCATCTGGCTTCTCCTTACATGATGTTACGTCTCAAATGTGACGCAATCTGGGTTTCCCCATTTTTTTTTATGCTATAAAGATTATCCATCTGGATTTTCAGTCTATTATATTTTGAAATTTGAAAACTTTTATTTAAAAAGAGAACGACCCGACATTGCAATGATCGATGTGCACTTAAAAAATTCCACGTAATTATCCAAGTGGAAATAAGAAGCTTGATTCGGACAAGAGAAAATGACAAGAACCACGTGGATGTAGGATGTCGAGACCGCTGCAGTTCTGCGGTTTTCTCCGAATAATTACGCTACTCTTCTTCTCAGTTATACGTTCGTCTCTTTCTCTTTTTCCGCGCAACTTTGCCGACGGGAATCTTGGTGCTCTTTCTCTCTCCCTCTCTCTATCTCTCTCTCTCTCTCTTGCGCGCAATATAAATTAGCACGAGACGACAAAGTTAATAGAAACTTCTTTTCTGACGTCCGCCTTCTTTGATGCCTCCTTGCCCGGCCCTTCATTCATTGTGCGCGTCGGCTATTGCTCTGACACAGAAAAAAAGTGGCAGGGAAGAAGAAGAAGAAGCTCGAGAAGGAGAGAGAGATATATAGAGGGGAAGACAGAGAGAAGGAGAGAGAGAGAAAAGGGAACGTCTATGAATTCTCGGAGCTGCGAGTAAGAGAAGAAAGTAAATAATTGGACAAGTTCAAGCGTTTGTGTGAAATTAATCGAGATTAATGAGTAAATCTTGCATAAGTCGAGGTGTGTGCGCGCGCGCAATTTCGATTACATTAAGTTTAATGAAATATTGGAGCACGAGTCTCATACCGCAATTTGTTTTCGTTTGTGCGACAATGCACGCCTTTTTAAAACTTATTTATTAAAATTTCTCTGTTTATTGGCAATGTATTGTCTCATTTATGCAATAAATGTTTAACTGATATCAAATGGACGAATATATATGTCAGTCCAGTAACTAAATTGATTTTAGAAGATTAAATATAGCTATTATCCCGATCTAAATGAATATTATTATTGCAACTGTAGAATATTTTCTATTCTTGAAATATTAGTAATCGATTACTTGCATTCCAATTGTTAAATTATAACCATAAACGATTAAAATAAATATTTATGACGTAATGAAAAACCATTAGGTAAGTTTAATTATTCACGCATTATCCATACTTGATTGAATGGCGACGAGACCTCTTTCATTTATAAAAACATTTAAAATCGACATGCGAAATCATTTTTAGTAATAATAAGCTTTCAATGTTTTAACAGTAATTGGCGAAAGCATCATTTGGAATTATTCACGTAATGTGAGTGCAGGCTTTTTATAGTTAGATTTTATAGCAAGTATATAAAAGTGTTAAAACGTGGTAGAAATGTTATTATACCGGACGAATTTTCTCTTTACCTATTTCGGGATCTCTACAACCCAATTACAAAGGAAATCAGGCACACTCGATTGTCTTGTGTTGCTCTCGTTAGGGACGACTCGATCCCCCAGATACTCCATGTTGGGAAAACAGAATTCAAACTCTCGAATTCGCAACACAATGAGATTGTTTTCGACTGTCTATTGAATAACGCAGATATGCTGAAATTAGCAAAAAAGAGAATTTTTTATATAGATTTCTGATCTATATATATATGTGTGTGTGTACACATCATTTATATCGATTGAGAATTTTATTTTATTCAGGTAAATATTTCATAATCTATGTCGAGGACGATAAAGATACTATCGACCAGCATTGAGCAAATTTATGCTATACGCACGCGTACTTTCTTTAAAAGCGTGTTTAATGTCAAAATGATGTAATTTATTGCCAGCAGATTCTGGGTTATACTTTTTATATACTTCATGTAAGATTTTCATGGGTGTATTTTACTCTGAGAAAGAGTCCGATTGTAAGCATTTACATTATAAATGGGAATTTCAACCTTCGGATACATTGATGCGCATAATGTAATAAAAAAGAAAGGGTGGGCTCGAATGAAAAATGTGATGTTAAACAGACAAAATTTACAATGACTTCATAAAAGCTACGTAAATTATTCCTTTTTTTTATTTCCCACCATTCTTTGCGTACCTACACGCGAATGAAATATCGATCACACCTAAGCAATTTGAAGACTGTACAACATTCTATTTGTCGCAATTGAATTTATATATAACGTCTGAAACAATGGCTATTTCCAACGGCGATCGCGTGCACGAAAATAGAAAAGGAATCAGTACGAGCCATGAAAGATTTTTGCAAAACGCTCTCGAGCAAAATGTTCATGCAAATTCGCAAAGTTCTCATGCAAAAGATACATTGTCACTAGGGTCTATTCGCTCCCTGATTCATGCAAATTTTTTTCGAAAACGCCCACATAACCGAGCCGCGCGCGCGCGCACGAAATAAATTTGAATATCAAGCCTTTCCGATATGTACCCTCGACTACCTCCCGCGATATATATCCATAAAGGAGTAATATGAAGGGTTATCTCGGTGGCAGGTATAGGCTAAGTGAATTTCAATGGGTCTTACGGCTTACGTGCATAAAGAGCTCGGCGAGATACGCTTTAATTTCCCCTCAATAATTACAAACTCTCCGCCATGGGGATATACCCTAACGTATGCACCACGAGATGGCTTTAATTGTCTGTCAGGAGTCACGTAAACTGCTGCGCCGCTTCTGACGCTCTGACGGCTGCTACGAACGGAACTATAAATAAATATAGTTACCAGTGTTATTTAGGAATTAGCACTTTGGATAATAATTTCGGTAATTGCTGATTTAAAGATACCAAACTTGTATCAGACGGTCTATTATATTATGCTAAAAAATATGTCGAAAATTGTAAAGAGGAAAATTCACTAAAAAGTATCGTAATTTTGTCACTTGCATACCGAGCCCTGCAATGAACGAAAGTTCAATTTGACAATGTGACGTGTATATAAAATCCGAATCCACACAAGCGTCACATTCTCGATTCGGTGTCAATTACCTAAATGAAAGCTGTTTAATCTTTAAACGACGGCTAATATATGACGAATGTCCAGTGGGCATGCAAAATTTCGCCCACTTGTACAGTCAGTCGATTATCGAGGGGGAGGCCGATCCGTCGCTCGTCCAGTTAATGCTATTTGCGACGAAACAATGATTCTCTCTATATGTAGGTGATAACAATGGTGATTCGCTGTCCGTACACTCGCGCGCGCGCGCATCGAACCTTTTTGTTTAGAGCATTTTCGTTCGATCAAACACACACACACACACACACAGGGGCTTAATTGCTTGGGCTCAGTCTGGTTTGGTATAGACGCCTGCGCGATTCCCCGCGAAAACGCAATGTTTGCCCACCTAATACAAGGGGCCGCGTTTACTTTGTCCTGATTTCTGGAGCGGCGCGCGCGCGCGACTCTGTCACGGAATCGGCATTTGCTTTATTGGGGAGCGAGGGAATCTAAACCTTTTCCCGTGTATTTGCCGATCGAATCCCTTTCTATATATATATACATCTTATTTCACCTTTCTGGTAAAGACTTCCGGTGGATTTGTATAACCTGAAAATGCGACTTATTATTTAGGTGACCAGTATTTGATTAAAGCTTTTGTGCTATTCAGTTTACCAGTGATAAACGATAACATGTGAGTTTGCTCTTCCTATTCCATATGTAAATAAAAGTAAATACCTAGTCTGAAAGATTCTGTAATAATTAGTGAGAATAAAGCTAGTTAACATTTTACAATGAGAGCATATTTATAATTTATCGTATCGAGTTTCTAGTGGAATAGATGAATGAATTCGGTAGTTCTTCTACATATTATACTCATAAATGATAATCACTTATTGGAATGGCTAGGATCAAACCGTTATTGAAACTTTAATAAGAAACTAATAATTTATACTAAGTAGTGCGGTCTGTACTATATTGAAACCGATGCAAATATTATTCGAAGAAAAACAATTAAGATACCGAACAAAAGCTGCCAACAATTGTAACTGAAAACTAATACTTTTCTAAATTTTACAGTCTCCATCATCGCTTAGCTCCATATACAGCCATTACTCGAGAGAAAGAGAGAGAGAGAGAGAGAGAGAGGGAGAACAAGAAAAGTAGGAAAGTAGCGCGAGAAAAGAAAATCTCCCTTTTAAAAGCAATAAACTTGGCTTCGAACGACCCAACTTGGAGCTCGTGCAAGCACCACGTGCAAACTGGTGCACTTATTATCCTACGCGGGTGCGGTGTGCGCCCGGGATGAAATATACACACACACACACACACACACACACACGCACGAGCGCACGGCTCTTCCAGTCTGTATATATTTCAAAGCGGTAGTCGTAAAGCAGACGGTAATTCATAAAACATTGTTTCCCAATATATATGCGCATACGTCATATGTCGCAGCGTCACAAATACGCGACGAGCATACCTGAATCCCTGCTCTATATATTTTTGCTCTATACCTCATATATGCTACAGATATATAAGACAAGCCCAAGTCGGAATAATCACATTTCGGGCCGGGCTATTGCAATACTTACGTGCTGGAGGCTTCCTCTGTCTCTCCGTGTATCCAACCGTGAAATTCTCGCAATTAACCGAACGCGACGATGACGAGGACGACTATCTATAGCGCATATAGCCCCAGGGTCGGATGAATATTCAATCGTTTGCGATCATCGAGTCCGCCTTCCCGCACTGGTTTGCATCTGTCGCCTATTTGCGTTTGCAATGTGTTCATGTGTCTGTGTGGTGTAAGCATCAGCAGTGGTGGTAGACAATACGTGCAAACTTTTAGCCGAAACGTCTCACGAATAAGGTATAGGTATAGCGGGTAAGAGAGAGAGAGAGATTCCGAAAATTACGAATGACTACGACGTGTTCCGACTTACGAACGCATGGTGTCAGTGGGTCAGGACGATGATCGGAATGATAATGGCTCGTGCGAGCTGTATAAATATGGAGATTGTTTAAGAAGTAAAATTTATCACTGCAATGAGTAAACTTGGGGCCAAAATGAGGATTTCTTGCCGAGAGCCGTAAGAATATCTTACACTGCGTGTCCTTTTGTTTTCTCGAATTCGTTGAAAGAAAAAAAAAGTACGACGGAGCGAAGACTCGATATTTATGCGCACCGTCTTTTTTCAAAAATAACAATAATAACAAATATACAATAATAAGGTAAACTAAAATGGGCTTGCCGATGTTTCTTCATCGGCAGTAAAGTTACTTTTCCATCATGTGTCCAATTGTATACAATTCTAAAACAAATTGGCCCTAATATGGCATTCCAATTTAATTTACTTTTCTGAAACTTATTCCAAGCCCCATCGCAAGCTGCTAAAATAATGAGTACTTACTTGTGCAAGAATTTATTTTCACTTTAAAAAATCGAAATGTTTTACTAATGTAGCAATTATCTCATAAACCAAAGCTCATTAAACCAGATGTATATACTAGAACAAAGTACTTTTTCTCGTTCTACATAAAAAAACTTCTGTAGCTTGAAGAAATGACCTCCGGTATTTACAGTTCTTTTCTCAGTTGTATAAGTAGTTCACGAGTTCGGATAGAGCACGAAGAAAGCGAATGACTTGGAAAAAAATATGGATCGATAAAAGTGAATAATGATACATCTTACCGTTTCAATATCGCATTTATTTCAAGTCATAACGAAGAAGAATATGAGTTTGTAATAAGTTGAAAATGATATTGCAATTTGTTAAGGTCGATTTTGAAAAAGTGGTTCGATCAAAATTACAATGTTTACGATTATCACTCATATCCATCAAATATCTATGTAGCTATGACGCATCAAATTAGAACAGACGGCAATTTCCTCTTTTCAATAATTCAGCCATAGACAAGATAAGAAAGGTAAACAATGTTCGTACCTACTAATCGATCAGCCGAAATAGTGTCCTTAATAGTGGACGCGATAATTATACTGAAAAATTCAAATAAAAGACAGCCATCTTTTCAACGCAACGATTGAAGCAGCTTATATACACTCATAAGAGTCGTCGAGCGCAGATCCATTCCGGTCGACCGATATTATATATAAGCGCCTCAACCACACTAGATTCCCACGGGCAATAAACTCAATCGCTCGAAACTCGGATACATCGTCTCTCTATTTCCGCTCGTATAACTTCTTTCTTCCTCATCCCCGCCCGACATATATATACATCATCTTTATACGCCATACAAAGCGTATTCCGTCTCGTTAAGCCACCTTATACCTTTTACCCCCACATCGAAGTCTATGTATACGTGTTGGCCCTAAGGCAGAGCGCTTCTTTCCTTTTCTTCTGGAATCGAGCCTCCTAGAGCCTCCTTATATACACCAGCTCGTGAGACGTGCTTCGCATCCCACGACTACACGCTCGGGCGATATAGCCTTCGCGTGTCGCGTACATACCGACCTCCAACATTGAAAGGGAATGTGAAAACAAAAAGAGAAAAACAGTATGTGTGTGTGTATGTGTATAATTGGGGGTGGGGTGGGGGGTTATTGGCCTTGGATGGGTCCGAAGTTGAGACGGCAACGATATATACTTCTTAATCTGCAGGAGATGACTTTATTTGAGACGGACCGGTATAAGAATTAATTGCTCAGGGGGTTGCGGTGTACTTTGGAGGATAAAAAGACGTCTAGAGTTCCTACAAATCGATCACTTCCGATTATTGTAAATTATTCAGTTTGTATAAAGTTCTAGTGTTGTTGCCCAAACTTTGATATGCATCAGTTACAAAGACTATCTTATACGCATACTGATGACAAGATGAAAATGACGTTAGGATAAAACTATCAGAGAAACTCGAAATTTTTTAATCGGGCGTAAAGTATATGTGGGTAATCGCCGCCGATTTGTAAAATACTTTGAACTTCGCGATTTGAACTAAATTTGCTCAAATTAATTATGCTTATAATTTTTGAGATATTGCAAAGATTCTAATTGTTTACAAAGAAAGTAAGCAGTACTCTATTGGAATATGCTGTTAATTTAATAACTCTTCAATATCACCAAATTACATGTCTCTGCAAATATTAGTATGTGGCTGATAATTTTTTTTGGATCATGTGTATAAGTCAAATTCGTGGAAGTCCGATAGCCTCGTTGGCTTGCTGCTGCGGAACAAGGAAACCTGCCCCGCGGACTCCGGATATATTCGAATCTACACATGTAAGGGCGGGGGAAAAGAAAGAGCCCTGGAGATAAGACGAGTCGCAAGATTCCAACCACATTTTCTTATATTCTACAGCGTATTTTTTCCTTAAAAATTTCTCCCCTTTATTTTCGGCGCGTGTATGCCGATCCCGTAGTATAATGCGAGAATTCCGTTTTTCATAACAGGCCTAGGCTCTGAATCTTTATGGACATTTGTTTTTAGTGATGTCAGGTACGGGTGAGAATTGTATTCGGTAGTGTCATTATTGAGATTCTAAGAAATACTTTAGTTATAGGTGAGCAAAAAGGATAATAGCATTATAGGTGATATGTTGTCGAAAACAATTAATTTTTCTAGTTAATAATTTGATTAAACAATTTAAAAACTCCGTAGGGTATTGGAATTCAGTTTTATTTTCTATCTCATATTGGCGATAATTTCTGAACATTTTTTCCTAATATGATCTGAAAACTTTATAACTAGTTTTGCTTGAAAACGCTATTCATTTTCTCGCTAAAATAACAAACTTCGGCAAAAACTCTAAAATTGAGGATAGTTTCTTGAAATTATAAATCTTCGAAGTTGCTTATAAAGATGAAAGTGGGTCAATTAAAAACTCATGAGCGGAGTAGTTCTGCGCTTGTAAATACTGCTTCGCAAATAAAACTTTGTTGCCCATTAGAAATCTTTACCAAGTACTCAAACATAGCTCTAATGTAAGATTTGATATTTCGAGTCAGTGGCAGTATCTCGTTCGTGTTTTTGTATTCAAATATTCCCGTAAATTTCGCGTTGAAAAATCTAATTTTTATGCAAACGAATATTTTTCATATTCTCGCGTTCGCGAGTTAAGAGATTTGAATTTTGCAGCCGCGTGCAGATCGTAATCCACCAGCCAAAAGTTTCCCCAAACCAATTTTAATGTAAATCGAGAAAATCTGAGGAGCGTAAGATTAGACGGAAATATAAATCTCTGGAGACGTAATGTTTATAAATTCAAATGTAATATTTTAAAGACTGACATGGTACGAGTGCGCATCACGATATACGCATACATGTGCGCAAAGTGCAGGAGTAAAATGAGAGGATAGGAAAATTTTTGACTCTCGGAAGAACGTACTTCAGTTTGCGCGTGTAATTTAAGTTCACCTGGTGCACCTCGTCGGGTATCGATCCTTCGAGCGAATGCTGCCCGTAATCGTAACATAAACTCAACACCACGCCAGAAGATAAGCAAATATTCATTCATCCCTGTGAGCTTATTGTATTCCTTACGAGTTCCCGTATACAGAATACGACCAGTGTAATGCCCGTCTTTATACGCTTCTCGTATTTTCTTCAAAGTTATCTTGATATCTTTCGTTTTACGGTCCCTTTCTTCAATATTGCTCAAAACTCGAATATGTTGCTGCTGCATTATTTCAAGTTTATTTTCTACTTTGAATGTAAATATGTTTATTATTTGAATGCCATTAATTTTTAACACGATATATTATTAATTAATAATAATAGTTTGATTTTGAATACTTGTATTTATAAGATAAATTAATAAATAAGACTTAATTATCCAAATTTTTGTTTATAATTTGATACTTTTTTCATTAATTTTCAGTAATTTCGGTTAAAACCGAATGCAACTCAGTAATTAATTAACATTCTCTTGGTAAAAATTATAAAAATACAAAATTGTCATTCACTTAATTTAATTTGGAAAACGAACTGGAATAAAAAATTTTCTAAATAATTGCTAGAAATTTGAAGTTTCTCTTTCAGCAAAGGTTATAAATACTTGAGTGGGCTTTTTCAAAATTACCTCTTTTACGAGCATTTACGCGAAGTTTTCAATTTCAGTAGAAAAGTAAGTACATTGAAATTGAAAACTTCTTTGAATTGATGTAACGCATGCGTTTATCATAGTATTTCCTAGAAAGTTTAAGTGACGATAAGATAAAATTTTTGCACAATGACTTTCAACATAATTTAAAAATGTACTTGATTAAGTTTTAAATTATATTTGTAAAAAGATCTTTCATTCTCGAAGCTCTTTTGTGTTTAACCGTTTATTGATTGAAGTATTGAATATTTGCACCAAAGTTTATAGGAGACTGTTAAACTTTATGGAAACAGAGTTTAAAAATTCATTCTATATGCATGAATAGTGCCTTCATTCACATGGTGGAACTTCATTTCTTTTCAACCTTATTTTATATTCTTTTATTTTTTCCGAATATCATTTACGCCGCATATTCCTATATATATATATTATATAAATTTCATATCCTATATACAGCATTAAAATAAATTTTATTTGTAATACGGTTTAATATAAAAGCTGTTGTTTTAGTTTTTCTGTACAATCTCTGGAGAATAATGAATAACATATTCTGCAGTTTAGTAATCGATTATTTCTTCATACAAAAGAAATATTCTGACTTGATGGAATTATCGATAAAATCTAATTTTACAAAAGGCTTGGAATCCTAGTTTTAAATAATGGAATGCATTGGAATGACATAACTGCTGATTTTAAATATTCTATAACTGAGTGGAAGTTTAACCTATATTTTTAAAATTTGTAAATTGTATAATGAGATTATAACGTGATCCTGTCAAATTATTCTACACAATTATATTGGGGTTGAAATGTGGAAGAGATTGAATTTTTCATTATAAACTAATCAGCTTCGATAATAATAATACTCATAATAATATACCGTATTTTTACTTAAAATTTGTTAACATATTCAACGTTCGTACTTACTCGCAACTGTAACAGGAACGTTAGACGTACATCAGAAAAATGAAAATTTCCATTACTCAATAGAAGAACAATCAAGAGAGCCAAGCAATTAAAAAGCAACAGTATATATCTGCTCTCGATAAAGTCCAAGGTTCCCAATGGCAAAAGTTGAGTCAAAAACTTTCAATTCGTCCTAATTATACAAACGACCCTTTTACCTCAAAAACTTTGGCACTAAAAACAATAGTTTCGCCGCGGAATTCGGCGCGAATTCAAATTCCGACTCCCCATAGTACCGGTTAATAGCTCGAATTACGATAGAGATATAAGTGACTCGCGTAGGGAGCAGTTGGCGCTCTCAAAGCTTTTCCCTCCGAAACTTTCTACTCCTCTTTCTCTCTCTCTCTCTCTCTCTCTGGCTGGTTCACCTCGCACTGCACACGCACACACAATCGATTCGACGTACACAGAAAGAGAAAGAGATAGGATAAAAGCGTTCCGCGTCGTAGATCTAAGATATATCTTCAAGATCGAATGCACAGGCAAGGGCGTTCGAGACACCCACTTTGAGCGGATGTACCACGGCTGAATCCCATTGACCTCCATATGTATATATATATATATAACTACTTCCTCTCTCTCTCTCTCTCTCACTCTTTCTCCCGAGGAGTTCTTAATCATCCTTGACCCCCTTTTTTACATCACCTCCGCTGCCGCCAAGTGTCCCCAGCATCTTTGACGCCACCTGCGCGTTTCTTCTCTCCTGCACGTTTCCGTGGCTCATTGCACACGAGCACTGCATGTACGAGACACACTGGCACTTTTATTTCGCTTGGCTCGTGTCTCTCTCTCTCTCTCTGTATGTGTGTGTGTGTGTGTCTGTATGCATAACAGGGCTTTCTTCAAGGGTCAGTGTGCACAAAGGGTCTGGGTATTGCGCCGCTCTCTCCGTGATGTACATGCGCGGCTGAAGAATGACAATCGCGAGAAAAGATTGTCCTTAAGTTTATATTAAGTGAAATTTGCTTTAAAAAAGTTGAGAGCCTGCCAGACTCTGGACGGAATGCACTTACACGGACGTTGAGTGAATTTTCCTTAAGCTCCAACTAAGTGAAATCTGAGCAGGCATTCTTAAGTAATATTTACTTAGGACTTTGTGCTCGCATTTAGCCGACTACAGCTTAGTATCTTGCTTTTTGCTACAAGTTTTTAAGGGCGCAGTTTGAAAACTGTTAGGCTGGAAAAAAAAGGTTTATCGATCTCGCATATATAAATGTCCCATTGACGTGCACTTGAGTTCACTCCATTTATTCGAATTCGATACGCAAACCAACATTTATTCATCGCAAAGGCTATTCTTTGATCAATTAAATATATTTTTTGATAAAATAAATATTGTACGATACGAATAATCACAGCGCTTCACCGAATATTTGATTAAAGGTTTATTTGGATAAAATATTTTTCTTTTTTAATTTCAGCGAGTTCCATTTATGTTATTGGTCGATTACAGAAAAGCGTGCTGTTTATACACCAAAGAATTGTTTTGGTTTTAAAGTAAGCAGCTGCTGAAATTTTGTTTTTCTTTTTTAGTACCACCACAGAAATGGTCCTGTTTTTCCGTGCCACCTTTTATGCTTTCGACTCATATGTTCCACTCGCATGGCATAGTTTATTGTTCACACGTTACGCAATGTACCATTTCCATGAGTTCCGTTACTTGAAAAAGTTTTGTATATAACTGCAGCGTAAAAGCAGAGCAAAATATATATCCATATAATATTCACAATACTTTATACATAATGACGAATATATTTATCATTAAAATTTCAGTTTAATTAAAATCAATGCATTCGTATAAATATTACAAAATTTATGATCGTCGTACAAGTTAATGTGTTTATTTCGATATTGAATCGACGAAGTTTTTTACTACGTACCTACAAGACAACCCACTCAAAGTCATATACATATTACATCTGAAACTAATCTATATGATTGACATTTCAACTTTAATTTTATCCATAAAAGCAGAGAATTTCTGTTATGTATAATATTCAAAATAGTATGCACATCAACTATGCCGATCCAAACCGTAAATCATTAGTTAATTAATATAGCATATAATTCACCAACTTAATTAAAAATAATAATCATTCGCTGATTGAAGTTGGGTTATAACGTAACATTTGAATTTGATTGGAAATGAGCATTAGAACTGGCTAACCAAATCTATTGGCTCTAATTCATCCTCCCTTTATCGAATTAATTTGTCCGAAGGATAGAGAGAGAGAGGGTGGGTTGGTATAGGTCAAGATTACCAGACCTCTTTGACCCTTCACTTTTATCAAGGGGAGAAAAAAAAACATGCTTGGCTGCAGAACTGCTACTCGAAGTGGGTTAGTAATTACACGTTCCGTCGCTACCTATTTGCATCGCATTCAACCAATAAGGGTTAATAATGTATCGCAACTGTTTCGATAGCCAATTAATTATCGTATAATATATTGCAGAGTTGACGTGCGAATGTGTTCATTTATTCACGCACAGTAGAAAACATTTATTTATTGTCCGCAATACGATTGAAATTCCTATAATAGAATTTTTATTTTCTTTAATGATGCAATAAAATGTTTTAACGATGCAAAATTATATAACCCTAGTGTCCTCGTTGCTCTAATATTTATATTCCACATCATTCCGCAACATTTTAAATTAATTATACTCTCAATGTAGCGTTAAATAGGAAATTTAATAAGATACCGGTGCTGCTTGATATTTCATTTTATCCGTTTAGTATCTTCCTTAAATTGATCATACTCATAAGCCGAGGCTCGTATCTTCAGGAAAACGAATTTTAATGAGACCCTGAGAGCTTTTTTCCGAAAGTTAAAAATCACGTTTAACCGAGATCAGTACTAATGAGCTCTTAATCGTTCTTGGTATATTTTGGTCATAATGTGAATTAAGAATAATTCAATCGAAGTAGATGACAGAGCTCTGGTCGCGATATCTTCGATTGCTTTAATTACTTTGGGGCAAGTCTATATATCTTCGCATTCGCAAAAGTCTCACATCAAATGTTCTTCCATAGCTACTAACGTTTTATCTACCATGGCAAAAAGTACATGTTCTCGGTAAAAATGTCGCTTTCGGAGCGAAATGACTTGCACTGAGAGAACGAAGGTCTATTAAAACGAACTACGAGATACAGTGCTTCATTCTTAGGTGCCAGTAAACTTCTTCCAAAGTCTGATAAAATTTGTTTTCCCGTAAGATATATAATAGCATCATCTCCTTGTTAGCCTATACCTCTCAACGCAGCATGCCAAATAAAAACTTCAATAAAACTTTATGGGCTATTCGCGAACAACGCAATTAGCAGTATAGCTCTTTCACATAGTGTATACATGCACATTTGTAAAGGCAGGCATCGCATCATTATTAACACCGATTACAATTCCTCCTTGCGAATCGTCGGAGCGATCCCATCGGCGCGTACCTACAAAAAAACAGATTCGCAAGCAGCCACGGACGGCATAACAAATTGTGGCCAACAAAAGAAATGGCCGAGCGTATAAGGCTGTTCCAATTGTACTGCAATTACATGATACGGGAGAACGAGAATTACACGTGCCTATATGTACGAACAAAAGCCTCGTCTTCGTCATTGTCTTTCGTTCGTCATTGTTGTAACTTATCACTCACAGAATAAATTGTTTCCACGCTTGTCCTTTGCAGAGTTTGTCAAAATCGAATTTCGCGTTGATAGAAATCAGTCGCAGAAAATCTATTGTCCGGTGAATTATATGTCGCGTGCATGTTACTTTTCGTGACGTTACGAGACTTCGGTATTGTTCTTATTGTATTTTCTTTTCATTATTTTAATTATAAAATTCCGAAATTTAATTAATGTTTTCTTTTAACACAGCAACGTTATATGTACAGATACAGATATTGTATGTAGAAATGTGGATCGCGAGTCTGTAAGATCCGGTTTTTTTTTTCTCCAATCATACCGATATTTTCTACCAGGGTTTCTTTGATTATTTAAGCAGTCTAACATTGGATTTTCCGAAGAATAGCCAGTAAAGCATATTCCTTGTACTATTCACTTTGACTTTTTAGAAAAAATGTACAGTATATTCTCATTTTATCTGTCAATCAATCATTTCGTATGCTTCGAGCATTCAATGTTCTGGGTATACAACTATACCATTTATTTAAAAAAAAATTAGCTTCCTTGCTTGAAGAGAAATACATCAAAAAAGGTCGAGTAGATTATTCTCTATGCTTAATACATTAAAGTAGAAACAGACGAGTATAGAAGGACACTGATTTTCATCAAGTTTTTTATCTACTTTCCCTTACTTGAAGCCAATTTTTTTTTTTTTTGAAATTGAATGTCTCTTGATATTCTAAATAAGGACTTAAGTTTCGTACGTTGCCCCTAGACTCTACTTCTTATTCTAATCTCGTGGGCATCCTCCGTTACCTTCTATATAAAATTATAAAGTTTGAGACTTCTAGATCAAGGTTTTGTTTCTGGTCTTCCTTTTATTATTCTTGACTCTAAAAAATATTAAATATTAAATATTTTAGTTATTATTTATTACATACGTGTATATAAATACTATGTCCAGAAAGAGAAGCGATGACGCTTATAAATAAGATCTGAAGAATAAATGAAGATGTTTATATATACCTGTCCTATGAAACTCATCCGCCGTATTTATATAGAACATGTCAATAGATACAGCCGAAAATTGAAAGATACCAATAATATTGCCATACCAGTCAAGCTTCGTACGTTCCATATATATAAAAGCTAGAACTTATTTCAATCTCAATGACATTCACGCGTTAAACGCAAAAGAAGAGCAAGAAATCTCCATCATCGAATAATAAAATGTTGACGCGCTAACAAAGAAAGCGCAGCCCTCTATTGGTCAAATTTCATCTCAACCATCTCTCCCGTCCTCGTTTCACCATAACACTCCCATCGCAATCCAACTCGTCGATTGTCGTTGTTAGCACCGAACGACTTTCCTACGAAATTGCCGCACGAAGGGGCGGCCAGATTTCGCCGCCGGTACACAGAACTATCTCGATGGAGCTCGTAGGCGGGGGTGTCGAGGATGGACCTTGTACACATACCCGCATAAACCGCGCGTATATATATACGAGTAGAGTCTCCGCTCGTGCGCTTATGTAGCGTCGGAAAAATGAAAGAGATAGTGAGTCTTTCGCGCAAATTGCCCACTCTATTATTCACGTCGCGGTAAAAGCGTTGTAAACTTCGACGTCTGATGGGTCGGCGCGACAAGGAGCTACCGCTTCTCTCTAGTCCCGCGGCACAAGCAGAGCTTCCCAGCCTCGGTGATCTCTGCCCGCGTCTATATATATATATGTATATATATGTATATATAGCAGCCGCGCCGTGGAGTTATATAAGCGCTCGGGCCGCCGACCCCTTAAGAGTCGTCTAGCTTCTCTCTCTCTCTCTCTCACTCCCTCTAGAGTCTCGTGTATATACTGCAGCGCCGGCCTTTATAACTTTTTAGCTCGAAGCGTGATTGTGGATTTCGCATGCTTGCCGCGCCCGCTGTTGCTTCTTCTGCTTCTTCGCAATCTCCCTTTGAGCTTATACGTTTTTTTTTAGCTCTTTGTTTATTTATATGGTTTGAACAAATTGTTTGGGGTGTCGGGATGAAGGTCGGCGGTTTATTGCCAATGTTTTATTCCGAGGGGCATCGAATGCGCGCTTTTTTGGGGGTTCCATGTAAAAACGGACTGTATCTCGGGGATAGTCGATGTGCTAAAAACAAGACCTGAAGCTATATAATTTTATGGCGAAGCATGTGGGAATAATTCTCAGATGTCACTGCTGCTTGCCCTTTTTCACTGGATAATCAATTAACATATATGCCATCGATTACAATCTTAACCTTTTTGTATTGTGTTTTTTTTGGCACGCAACAAAAGAAAGATTTCAAAAATGATTTCTGTTTTTCCACAAAATGATAAATAAAGGCATTTTATTTACTTCATTCACTCTATAGTATTCACATAGAATTTAAGTCTTGATATACATAAAAGAATTTGACATATATAATAATAGCTTTAACGTAAAAATATTTAAAAAAAACAATTATAAAAAATAACAGAATTTTGAAAAGTTTAACTCACTTTTGGTGTTTGTCCGTCACTATTTGCTCTATTGATTCTCTCTACTGTTCAACAAAGCGCTCAGAATAGCGCGCGAACAATTTCTATTTGCAAAGACCCCGTACGATATGAATATATATAGGGTTTTGATGTTCGGGGGACATTGAATAAATTCGCGGAAAAAACGGGTAGAGAGCCACTG
The DNA here is from genome assembly GCA_900490025.1 of Megastigmus dorsalis. Taxonomy (NCBI): domain Eukaryota; kingdom Metazoa; phylum Arthropoda; class Insecta; order Hymenoptera; family Megastigmidae; genus Megastigmus; species Megastigmus dorsalis. Next base: position 38,975 of record UELU01141557.1, read on the forward strand.
AAAGGATCGTTACATTGCGAGTATAAAAAATGGACCGTCGTAAAAGTGCATCGATTACGTAAACTCGTTCGTTCTCGAATCATAAATTATCCCCTCCCTTCCCGACGACCTCATGACTACATCTTACCCACGGAGACGTTCTTTAAGGAAGGTCTAAATGAATACTTAGGTTCTCGACACCCTTACCTCGTTTCTCCAGCGCGCACAACCCCAGGTGCGCATACGTAAAACTTGTGCGACAAAGAGAGTCTACTCCCTCTTATGGGCGTTTGTGTATATAATAAAATATGGAAAATCGATGTTCAATGGCTTGGAATATATAATGCGAGAGAGGTCCCCTGCATAAGCACACGTGTGCACATCGAAGAGCAGAGAGAAAGAGAGAAAGAGAGAAAGAGAGAAGAGAGAGAGAGAGAGAGAGCTGCCACGAATCGATGAACAATGAATTATTCTCCACGGACCCATGATCTCGATCTCTTATATTCTCTGTGCTCTCGGTATCCGCGTATATAGCGACGTTTTGCTTTAGAGCGAAATGTCACGACTGTTCACGACGACAGAGAGAATTTGCTTTTGCACACTGGCGGAAGTTGACGTTCGGTCGATATAAAATTTATATATATATTTCTCGCGTTTCTTTTTTTTTTATTTTATTATTTGCGTGGAGAATAAAATTTTGATATTGTGTCAGCAGAGTGAAATTCAGCTTGGAATGTATCGTGGAATATCGGTCGTTTCGACTCGTTGTGTGAGGTATGACATTTTTCGGGATTGCGTTCACTTTTTTAATAAAAAGCTCGGAGTGCATTGAAGTCGGTTGGATATTTTTCTACTTGACTTTATTTCGGAATATTCCGTTTAAACTTTGATTTGAATAATGTATTAGCTACCGTTATTTAATGAGAATTCGATTCCGATTGCAGATGCGTCCAATTTTATATTTTCGGTACGAATTATATCTAATGCAACCGCGGAAAATATTTGTATTTCGCACCGAACAATGGGAGAATTGTGATTGAAAATCGTGGAAAAGCTTGCAAATTTTCTGTCTGTACTCTCATTCTATTTTTCTCTTTGTAACAAAAAAAAAACAGAGAGAGAGAGAGTCCGCATAAAGGGCGTAAATACGTGTGTATTTGAAAGCGAATTTGACAATTAATGCACCAATATAGCGAAGTAGAAACGCACACTCTTTGTGATGTTGAAAAAAAAAACCGCTTCTACTTTGTCAATTACGTTTATTGAAAATACTCCAGCTGTATAGAATTCAGATTGGCAGACTCTCCAATAACCGTCAACTATACATAGTAATATCAAATGTAATAGCTCAGTAACTTGGACCGTATATATACGGTGTCAATCGATCAGCAACTCAATCAATTTAGTTTTCGAGTTGATCGACAAGCTTATCCGAATCACCTTCCACTGTAGATATACAGTCTCTCACTTATTCGCGTCCCTACACACGTACAAACGAGTTCACATCCTCCTATATGCGAATTCCCCCACATTCAAACTACAAACGCAGAGAATCGCGAGAAAGAATCCCACGTTCTGCCACGACATCGGTATAATAACCATAACCCGCAGAAACATATACATATCTAGCACTGCGCACACAGCCGTGTATATAGTCGCATGCACGAGAGCTCGAGAGGTGCAGCGCGGACTGAGTGCACATAAAACCGAAGGCTGTATATAGTCGAGCATGCAAACACACACACGGACACACGCTACAGTGACATCCTCGTGTTTGAGCATCGAATCGAGTTTGAAAGCTCTGTGTGTGCACGGGCGCGCGCGCGCGAGAGAGAGAGAGAGAGAGAGAGAGAGTGAGCAGTCGCCGTCTTCAGTAGAATCAGCCGTGCTGGCGTCAGACCTTGACTCGGTGACCGCCGCGTGCGCGACGACGCCGTTGACTCTCTTTCTCTCTCTCTCCCTCTCTTTCAGTGTGTGCGACCCCCTCTCGCGCAGACGCTACCCACCAACCGATCAACCTCTGCCACTGCCTCCCTGTACATGTATACCATGTACAACCGTGCGTGTTCACATTGTTATACGAGTGCATAAGATTCCGATGTGTTCTCTTTCTCTCTATGACTCTCCTTCTTTTTTTCGTGCTATGCCGCGTGCAGCGCGATATGTGCCGCGGCTATAGCTCGCGCTCACCTCTCGTCGATGTATAATTTATGGGTTCGCTAGCGATCGTCGCTCGCGCGCTCGACTCGGCGCGGATATATATATATATAGGGCCGGTCAACTCCTATCCTCCATCTCTCGATTGCCGCCGCCGCACTTTTATTGAGATTTATTTGGCGCTGCTTTATTGGATTTTCCCACGCGGTGTGTATGCCTATACACACACACACACCGTTTGCCCGGGCTATTATGTTAACGATATAATGCATCATTGAAGGCTATTATTTATTTTGGATAGGGAGCGAGAGACGCCGAGGCGGCCGCGGCGGTCTTCGGGGCTTTTTCGGCCCCTGCAACCCAGCTTTTATATAATTATTAAAATATTCAACTACATATTGGTTGCGAATAATTCACGGTCGTTTTTGCCGTGTTGTTCGATCAATCTTTTTTAATTGCTACTTTTTGTCTCGTCTGGGACGCGAGACTTACAAGCGAGAGCTGTGTACCACCCCGAATGCCGAATTAGGGAATCGTTAATGAACGACGGATCAACCGATGTATTTCGAGAACGATACATTGTCTGGGATTGTAATATAAATACTAATTAGTTGAATTTGATCAAATTTAATAGTCCTCCGTCAGAGATGTTATTTTGTGTTGTGCAGCCAAAATAATGTCTGCGGTTAATTGGATCGGGAGTTCGCTGATTATGCGCAACGGGGAATTTGCTTTGGCCTGAGTTTACAGTCCAAAAGTAGATATTTAATTTAGAAATTGCATCAAGGGACGTTTGGTAAATATAATAATAAGGTAGATGGAAATTACCAATCAATACTCAATTATCTACGATAACTTTGGCGAATATTGCTTGCAACACCAAAAAGAAAACGAGAATATTAATATTATTATATTAATGAATAAATTTCATGTATCTTAATTTAAAAGAAATAGACTATTTTCGTCAATTTAAATACGGACATAAAATAATAATAATATACAATTCATATAAGATGTAATAAGTTTAATGTAAGCTTCTTAACAGCGTAAACCTTGCGTCTAAAATCTACCCCGTACAGGTATCCAATAATGTACCACGTTAATTTATTAGACTATATAGTTCCATCTTTTTAAAATAGCGCCAAACCTGTTGAGGTAATAAAGTGTCAAAGATCCTCGCTCGACGTCATACGGCTGGGTACGAGTGTGTATACGATTTTCATATACACGTCGTGACGTCATGCCGTATAACGTACACAGTAGTAACCTATGAGCGGCTGGAGCTGTCTGAATTTTAAAATTATTTTAAAAATTCAAACACTCCGCGATGAAAGTAGGTATACTATACGATCTAACTTAGTACCTACAATATATATATAGTATATACAATACGGAGAGATGATGTCAAGGTCCTCTTTCCGCTACATTGCTCAACAGTTCAATTGTATATAACTCGCACATTAGTATCATGATGCATTATATACATTATACAATGAAATTACCAATCATCGAGTATTTACAATTTATCTCTTATTTTCCAAGTCAATTATCTATCGATCTACTTAGCAAACCGTATAAAAAATAAAGAAACAAAATATATCGTATATCGTCCGTAAGATTATCATGACAAACGCAGCACGTACGCGGAATAAAGCTTATATACGTATACATAGGTAGTAGAGGCAGCAGCAATCGTTCAACATCCGCCTTTTAGACGTACCCGAGAGTCGATCATCCAGAACAGTAGGTAGCCATCCTATTATAGCTCGGTTCAAAATGTCAATGGAATGAAATCGGCCGCGATGGAATTAATTCCTTTCCGCTCAACTACACCGGTGCACTCCTCCTTCTTTTTTTTTTCTCGCCCTCTTCCCTTTCAACTCGCTCTCTAGTTTTTCTCTCCACGTGCGCGCCGCTTTTTTCCACTCTCCATCTCTACCTACACAAACACACACGGGTATGATCTCCAAGTTAAAAAAAAAAAATGGGGAGGGAAAAACCGATACGCCTCGCGAACGATCGAGTCCTCGAGATGTATACACATTATACATGCCTATATGCATATACACCGGAACGTAGAGCTGCGCGAGGCAACGAGAGACACGTGCGCCCGTGTCCGCGAAATTCAATTATAAAAACACCCACAGACACGTTATACACCGAAAGCAGGTCGAGATTTTTATCGTCTCTCGCCGCCCACGCAGCTACTCGTATATATAACAAACGAATGGCCCCTTGGGTCCGTCGTAGATATAACAACAGTGGGAGGGTGGGAGCCTTCGCTGCTATAACGGACTCTCTCGTGTGTCTGCTTTCTCTCCCGCGAGTCCGCATCAGCAGTGCTGTCACACGCATCTCTGTGTGTGTGTGTGTGTGTGTGTGTATGCAAGGATCGAAGTGATGTATGCAGTGGGAGAGAAGAGAATGAACCGGACTACGGGACCGCGCACACCTACGCTCGTGCGCACGTGTATTACGCTCGCTCATCACCGTCTATACCTGTATACATATATACGGTTTGTGTAGGCGACGGGAGAGAGGAGAGACAGAGAGCGTAGGCGACGAGCGTACGAGCATCGCGTGTAGTAGAATCGATCGATCCTGCCCGGCGCATACGATACATGCGTATGTATATACATATATATATATGGAGCAGCAAGAGCAGCGGCGTAAAGAGAGAGAGTGAGAGAGGGGAGAGAGCAAGAGGCGAGGATCAAGACGTGATTGACTCGTCCTTTCGCCTTTCTACACACATATATATGTTTGTGTGTATAGGTAGAGCTACAACTGCGTGTATATATCGACGACTTGAGCTTGCGTATGTGTATATGCGCACGTAATGTAGCTTTGTGTGTGTGTGTGTGTGTTTGTGTTTGCGTGTAAGGCGATAGGAACGAGCGACGGACGCGTGTAAGCTCTGTGTTTTGGATGATGTACATCGTTATGTGTACGCGAGAGATGCTGCAATGGCGGACGCGCGTTTCCCGGTCGTTTGCGGCCCGGATCGACGTTTTACCGCGGATGATTTTACTTGCGCGCACCTGGAGGGTAATCCGATATTATCGAGCGTCGATGGACCGTTGTGTATAACTTGTACCCGAGTTTTTAGCAATTTTTCTGTTGGTCTTTACCTTTTTTTTTTTCGTTCCTTTTTTTCTTCTATTTTCGCCACTTTTCGTTAAGACGAATGGGGCTAAAATGTTTACTCCGTCTATAAAGCTGGCTTTACCGACTTTTTATAGGATATTGTAGATTTAGTTAAAAAAAGCTTGAATTGAGATATTGTAGAATTTAGTACAGGCACTTATGGGGATAAAATTTACTAATATACAAAGTACAAAGCTTTTTATATGAAGAATCAAAAAGAATCTCTTATATAACTATAGAATATAAAGTTGTAAATATTGTATAAAGTACATGTTAATTATAGATCTTCAAATTATTAATATTTTTTAAATCCTTTCAAGTTATCTGTACGTGAAAAAATACAATAAATTAGCTAATTACCTGAAAGAGAATTTAAATGTATGTACATAAAAAATTTTTTGTTTGTTTTTTACTCGTTTATTTTAATGTGCTCGTAAATTTTAATATTATTAATATAAATCAGACAACGGTTAAAATAAGAATTTTAAAATTTTTATTTTAACAATATTCAAATCAATAAAAATAATAATTTATGATTTAATTTTGTTTCTTAATGTGCAAAAATTATTAATTTTTTTCATTAATTTTTTTCTTTCTTTAAATAAAAACACTTTAATTGTCTCTGTTATACATGTACCAGATCATTTTTAATTGTTTGTATAGCTTGGCTTTTGTTCCGGGGCTCTGAAACCCTCATCGGCGTAATAATGTTTAATCCCTAACTTAACAGTCTGTAATTGTGCAATTCCAAGCAGATGAATAGCTCGCGAGGGAATAATTTGTTCGGGCTCATAAAAATTACAAGCTACTAACAAACGAAATCGGCAAAACACATGGAACAAGCCGATCCGATGTAAAATTTTAAGTCTTACTTAATTTTGGTAAACTTTTTTCTAATAGTGCTTCCTACTGCAGCATCAACTGTATTGTTACTATTGGCTTAAAATACTTATATTTATCGATATAAATTCGACGTCGGGAAAAAAGATACAAATATAGTAGATGTTATCGTTCCAGTTTATAAGTATAAAAGTTAAATAAATAAAAGACGATCGTCAGAGAATCAAATTTCAATTTTATTTGAAATCTTAAAAATTACCTTCCCCATCAGGCTGAACAATTATATAAAATATAAAATTAATAAAAAATATAAATAAGAAATGTTAAATACCTGTCGTCAAACACACATGATTCTATGTTTTTTAAGTAACTAGTAGGTGATCTAAACCCGTATTAAAAAGAAAGGTTAAAATTTAAATTTCAAATTAAGAATATTGCTACTTTTTAACCCTTAATAAGACGACAAATCCTCACGCTACTTTTTAGCTGCTTAACACATATTTATTTCTGGGCCTTGCGAGGGACATTGAAATCTACGCAGATAGGAACTAATATTCGCTAGGCCCAGGAGTAAACTAAATCAAGTGTAGCCAGAAGAATCGTCAGATTAATTGTAGAAGAGTAAAAGGCGAGGGGAGTCGACTAGAGAGGGAACCCCGCACCTCGAAAGCGTATAGCGCGACAAGGTGCCGAGCGAAACAGAGCGAGTCTGCGCTTGCTGCGATGTTGGGGAAGGGGTTTAACTCTCCTGCACGTGAGATTTAAATTCGAAAAGACTAATCAAAACAAAAACAGAGAAATAAAGCAAAATTTATACTATTCATATTGCTTGATTAAGTGTATAGTATACTTGTATATGTACTTCAAACTGCTTGTGCCTTCTATTCTATTCAAAGTGTCGTTGTGATAAAAGATGTTTAAAATTTTCGAGAACGATCTCTTAGACTTGCTTCTCTCCTGATCAATAATATGAATATTGTCAAAATCAATTTTATGATTGGTCTGATATGCATGTAGTGTTAGTGCCGATCTGTCAGATTCATTCGTAACATCCCTTGCGTTCGTCTCTACGTTTCTTTAATTTTCTTTTGCTCATCCCGATATAAGTAGCTGTGCAATTCGCGCAATTAATTTTCACAAAAAATTATACAATGGAAAAGTAAAATATAAATTTCCTTTCAAGGTATCAACTATCGTGAAACCGTAGATTTAACCCCCTCTCCTACACATGCATTTTACGTACACTGATTCCAAGCGACAACTCAAAGTTGTTTCTCGACTATATATAAAGTTGTCTAGCGCCGCAGCGAAATATAAAAATCAATATAGCTCTCGCGGGACCGATCTCTTAGACCGATTGACCCGACGAGCCTTCAAGTTTTAATGGCCGAACTATCGTCTAACTGTATACACACAGCCTATATGTGCCCGACCGATTTATAACGTGAGAAACACCATTATATAGACTTGACTCGCGTGTGCCTCATAAACCCGAGTCACGATATACCGATGTTTAAAGAATTCACAAGACATCCATATATCCCGACCATCCGATCAATTTATTTACTCGTCAAACTAAATTATAGATCGAGGGGATACGGTAGCGGGGACTTTGTTTTTTTTTTCTTTCCTCGCGGTAATTGATGGGCTTGTAACCCGACTGAATATTTCATTCGATTCTTCGAACAAATATCGCGTATATACGCCACATCTTTGGCGAAACTCGTATAGCCAATTGCCTTTGGAATATATTTCACAAGGCGAGGATATCTCTCTCTCTCTCTCTCTCTCTCTCGTTTATTCAGATACGCCAACGGGATCGTTCTGGTGAAACGTGCAGAAAAGTTTCGCGCGCGGGAAAAGAAATTTAATAAGAAAAGTTGGGAGAACTCATTAGGTACGGGGCGAGATGAGAGATATATACACGAAAACTGCGACGGCTGCTTATATATATATACACGTAGAACTGACCAGCATCGCCGGGGCCGCATCAATTTTCATTCATCAATCACCGCGCCTGCCCCGCCGCGCACCAACGCATAAACACGTCATACTGTGTGTATAAAGCCTTCGCTTTCTCATTCTCTCACTCTCACTTTGTCCATCTGTCCCTCTCTCTCTCTCGGTCTGCGTATACCCGAGCCCTCAAGCATAAATCCCACCCGCACTTTAACGGGACGTGTTCTAGAGCTCGTTAATGAATCTTAATCTCAATCTAAATCTCAATCTCTGGCCGCGGTAATCCACGAAAGCCCCATAGCGCGATATCGCTCTCTCTCTCTCTCTCTCTCTCTCCCTCTCTCTCTCTACTTCAATTCCCTCCCTCAGTCCCTTATATTCCTCTCTTCTCCTTCGCTATATATAGGAGTTCCGAGAGCGAGAGGAGGAGCAGCAGCAAACGTGGCACGTAATACCAGCGTTCCTTGCCACCTGCGGGCTAAAGTGTACGCCGTGTACGTACCTGCTTCTCTCTCTCTCTCTCTCTCTCTCACACACACACACTTACTAGTTCACTCTGGCTTCAGCGCGAGCACGATGATCGAGGCGTTTATGTGATTCGGTTTGATATTGTACAAGTGCAGTGGCTGCACGCTGTGTTGGCGTTTGGCAGCAGAAACGCGCGCTGTGTATAAGGTCCGTGCATGCACGCGTCATTTGCGTCAAAATGCAATATTGCGAGTATTCTGAAATTCTGGAAATCGCGAGTTTAGCGGGAAAATTGCTTTGACTGTTGATGCGGTGGATGACGAGGAACTCGAAATTAGTGGACGTGGTGGTAATCGGGGGATTCTGTAAGGGGTATATGTCGCATGATGCGGGGTCCTAACGAACACGAACGACTAGATTATTATAAATAATTCTTGATTTACGTATATTATAATGATTTGGCTAGTGGCGGCGAACAATATTTTCAGGGTACATTTAACATTGAAGGAAGAAAGGTTTAGCGACAATATTTTATAAGTTTTATGAACAGTTTAGATCTAATGCATATAATCGATTAAATAATTTTTTTATCGCTATCAGATAATAGAATGTTTTTTTTATAGAATATCTCTCGTAGGGAAACACAAGGAAAATTTAAGAATCAAGTAAATCATTGATAAAATGGGTTGATCCCGGTTGGATTTGGTCCCACTCTAATATACTTATCAATGGAGAATATAGGGAATTGATAGGAGGTAGAAAATCCTATCCAAAATTCATGGAACATTTTCCTATCTATAGTTTCTACCGATGGTAATTTTGTTATAAATTCAAGAGTTATTCTGAAGCTGAAATTTCCAATATTTTAATTAACTTATTAGTTCTATATCTACAGTTGAAAATAGCTTTATAATTTTAAGTAAATATTTTCATTAAAATAGAAAATATTAAAAGAACATTTACAGATAACGTATAAATTCTCTTTCCAAGCGTCATTGTACGTCATTAAATACAAAATCTCAAGAGCATCGATAGTCTCCCAATTCCAAAACTCCACAACCACAACCATAATTTTCCAATAATTTTTGTTGTGAGCCAAACATACATTAATTATTCAAGAAACCGCAGCTAACGTTGATACAAACTGTCGCTAACTGCATACCACCTACACTTATACCTCATGATGAAGAACATCCCAAATACTTGTCTGTACCTGTACCACTTTACTTCACCTACACATTTTCACCCTCTCTCTCTCTCTCTCTCTCTCTTCCTCGTTTATATCGATTTATGCGGCCTTGTTACTTCATGCATGCGCGTCCCACAGTCGTACACATAGTTGTATATACACACACCAGAAAGGCGATCTCGATCTATATATATATACGTAATACATACAGTTGATCTCCCAATCAATCAGGCACAGAAACGGTATAAGGAAGCGGTTTCAAGGGGTTTATCCGAGCGAAAGCGAACGAGAGAAGCGAGACGTTTGACTCGATTAAAGTTCGCTTCGGGAGAGGGATGCAACTGATGCAGCGAATTGATGGAGGACGCGCAAGAGTCTTCTGGACGAATTAAACGCTGTCTGCGATAGTCTTTTCGATAAGAGGGGGAGGTAAAAACGGGGATAGAAGGGAGCAGAGGACAATCGAGCAGTTGATTAATCTTGGACAGCTGCAGCTGATGTACCAGCTCCTGGAAACAGTACGTCTATTTTGTGCTATTTAAATGGAACGCTGGTAATTTGGCAGCTGCTCGAGATGCTAAAGTATTCTGTTGGTATATGTTGGAAATCAAGCTGGAGCGTTGCTGCTAACGAGTAATTTCTGCGCTTGCTATGAAATATGTACTCAAAACATCGATTTGCAATTAGCGTAAGTGTAAGTACGCTGAACGTTTGATTGACTTATTGGAAATGAATTTTCTCGCGTTAAACTTGCAATATCTAAAGCGACTGCTTTGATCTGAAAACGAAAAATAGTTTATACTTCTGGTTATTTGTTTTCGCTTTTCTTCATAAGATTTGAGTGATGATCCGAGCAGAACATACAAACCTCAGTTTTAAATCACTGATAGAATAAAGTACTAATTTATGTACTTTGCGGTTATAAATCAATTGAAAAACTCTATATTGCATCTGTATGTTAACTAAAAGTGAGATGGGTATGCAGAGAGAATAATCGAAATAAAGCAAAAGTAACTGAACTATAAGTAAAGTATTATTTTGGTGTGATGAACATGTGGAGTTTCATTAACTTTTATAAAAAAAAAGGGAGGGAGGGGGTTTGGCTCTTTCAACGCGCGCAGAAACTTTATGACAGGGCTTTAAAAAAAGTCAAGACCTGCTCCAACTATTTATCATACTTAAGATCTAAAATACATGTGGGCGTGTAAAATTTTCGCGCGTATAGCATTTTACATACATTATATCTTTATCTCTTGCGAGTGACCCTCAGTACTGCGAGAATTTCGCTGCGCAAAAATTCAAAAAGCTCCGTAGAGCGTGAAAGGTATATTTTAAACGATATATTCCATCTCCGCGTGTCCGCTGATTTTTTCAGTGCAAACAAGCCAAAAGGTCCTTGATACACATTAAATAATTATATGTACAGAGCTGCAGAAATATATTATTTGATACATAATAATATGTGAATAATATCGATCATCGGCATGAACCAAAAACCTCATTTATTCGTTATACTCGGTTTACCATTTAGTCGCGGCGTACCTCGCTCGCATGATTAAGTCACTCTGCGCATGTCTCTTGCAGCTGGCAGTGACACAACAAGGACGTCGTCGGATCCTTTTTCCCCCTTTCCTCGACTTACCATTTTTCGCTCGTTCAGCTGATTCGGTGTAATCGCTATGCTGCTCTGCTCCACTGTCGTCTGCTGGCGAGCATCTCTTTTCTTCCTGTCGTGACGACGTCGCGATACAGATGCAGTGGACCGTAAAAGTGAATCGTTAAGTAATTGAATTTTTTTTTTTTTCATTTTCTACTTTTTTGCACGTATAGAGCGAACGACAGCTTCGAAAGTAGGTTCGACAAAGCACACGCTTATGTCTTGTTGTGTTAATTAATATTGCAGCTGGATTTTATCGTAATTGTTGACGCGCGCACAAAGCGCGGGTGAAATAGTGCCCCCGAAGGTAACACGCTCGTGAGCGTTGATAAAATAAAATGTGTTTATCACGTATACACGTACTCTTATCCACCGTTCAGAAGAGTCAGGTTTATTGATCCATTCGATTTTCATCCAATCATATTATGTTATTTTGCAATATGATTCTTTCAATTAATAGTATCAACGCTGCTTCATAACATGCTTCATATAAAAACAAATCCACTTGAACGACCAACCTACAAACACATCAATTTCGGTTAACAAAAAAATTCGTTCACTGCATAAATAAATATATAAAAAAAAGAATTTCTACAAACAATAAAACTTTTATATTCATGTCGAAAATAAAAACTGTTTTATATATGTATATGCTCGGAAAAGAGGTAAAAGGCTATTATACCCGATGCACGCAATACCATACACGTTTGGTTAAAGGCAACGTGCACACGTCCGAGCTTATGTCTCCTCGAGAGCAATAACAAAATAGCGCGCGCGCGGGAAAGAAAGAGAGCGCCAAAGCCTTGGCATTTACATTTATCCGCGAGACGGGGGGGGGGGGGGGGGGGTGAGGCTTTTTTAATTTTCTCCCTCTCGAATTCTCAAAGTGGTGCGAGGCAGTAACCATCACCACCGTTACTCAGCTATTCCATTAACGTTGCGCGTTAGCCTTAAATACGTGTATAGATTGCAGTAGTGCAGAGGGCGCGAGGGAGAGAGCGCCTGCAGTTACGGCCAGTCGTTAAGTAGTAATAGTCCGTACGATCGGACGTAAGTAGTAAAAGGTGCCGGTGCGGCCGCCGTGTACAGTGGAGTGCCACTGCCGCACCGCTACCGCCTGCCGCCTCATAAAAGCGAAACTTTTTCATCTAAATTATCTAAAAGCTCTACTACTCTCACTCCTCTATCTCTCTCTCCCTTTTCTTGTTCTGTTCTCCCTATCGACATCGACCTTATATACAACGACGACACGACTTTATCATGATATTACGCACGCGCTGCATAATTACGATCCTATATATGTGTATACGCTGGAGTTTAATGTGGATGGTCGTTTTCGTTTTCAGGTATTGCGGTAAAATGTGAGCGAACAACAGCGAGGCAAATGCCCATCAGGGCTTGGTCTCGTCACGAGTGGCCACCCCAATTCCCTCTAGATGTCTTGTGAGTATATACCATTTTGCTTCTCTCTCTTTCTCTTTGCCTTTCTATCTCTGTTTACCATTTTTTCTTTTTCATTTCGGTGTATATTCGTCCATTCGCGATAATTAATTAATGCATTCGTGTATCGCGGTACGATATACGCACGCGTACATTAGCGAAAATTTAATTTGGTGTCCTTGTACGCACACGCGCGTACACGCGATCGTTTGGGACGTTTCGCCCGCGCGCAAGTAATTATTTCGTTATCTCGATACGTGACATGCCGTACAATTATGTTTAACAAGTGCTCAGAAAAATTAGCCTACTTTCGCAGGCGATTCGTATCTGATAAAAGTTATTGATTTTTTTTTTCACCTAATATGGAGTACGTATTATACAAAGAGTCCGTCACATACGACAATATTTATATGTTTATTTTTTTATTTTTAATTTCTCAGATGCTTCGTTAATGAGTATATCATCGGCTCCGAGTAACATCGTATATTAACTCCGGAGAGAAAACTAAAAGATACCAACTCAGGAAAATAGGTAAAAAGGTACGAACTCAGGAATATAAGCAATCACGTACCATCTCAGAAAAATAGCCAAGAAAGTACCAACTCGCAAACATCGTCTTTTTACTAATTTCAGTTGGCAACATATCTTTATTTTAATATTAGCACATGAAAAAAAAAGGAATGATTATGAAAATATTTTTTTTAAATATAAAATTAAAACTAATTTATCATTAATAGCAACAGGACATAATTATTGTTGTCTTATTTATTTCTTGTTGCTATTTATGATAATATAATTGTTTTAAATTTTATATTTAAAAGTTTTCCGATTTGGTACTTTCTTGCCTATTTTCCTGAGTTGGTACGTTTTTGCTTTCTCTCCGGAGTTGGTACGTTGTTGCTCGGAGCCGACGATATATTAAAAAAAATTATAATTTTATCTTTACAATGGGTCGATCTGTCGATGTTAACAAACAAAATGATTACAGTACAGAGTATGAATCAATTATTTTCTTTGTATTTGAACTCTATGTGCAGGTATAAAAGTAAACAGTATAACATCAAGATAAATATAAATGAAAAGTGGAGAGCCGCAGTTTTTAATTAAGACCGTTACGCAAATTATTTGACGTAACAGCACAAGTGGAAATAAACGCAATTAATTTATCACGTTTATTTATGTAAAAAAGAGAAATTTTGAGGCTTTTCATTTGTTATTGTTTGGACTGTAAGCGGAAAGGTCTTTCAAAGGGAAAGCAAACAATCTCATCTCACGGTAATACGTGTAACCAAAACAAAGTATACTTATTACTTTACTAAACATTATTGCGAAACACCGCAAGTACTTTCAAAACTCAACTCGATCGGTACGTAACTCGTGTAATTTACTCTATAACCACCAACTAAAACTGTCGATAACAATACATACAGAGTCAAATATTGCTCAACTAAAGCGTCGAATCTTCCGAGCCTCGGCGTTCGCACTAACTCCATCCCCATTGCTCTAAATGGGAGGTCGAGAGCACGTCTGCGCAACCGTAAATTCTCCCTAGCGCAGTCCGCTTTTTCGCTCTCATGCATATAATAACTTTTTAATTTCGCTAAAAGTCTCGGATGGTCCTTCATATTTTCTCCCTCACGGCGCTCGCAGCGCGCATACGAGGCTGGAAGAAAAAATTCACTCAAGGGGTGGGGGAGGGGTGCGAATTGTTTTTTAATTGCTCATCATCAATGAAGGTTTAAGCTCTCGGAATTTTTCCTCGCCGCACACGTTATATTATATTTGAAAAGCACAGCCACTTCACAATGACCGCCGCGGTGTTATACACACATATATGTATATATATACGGCAGGAGCGGCGCAATTAACGTGTACTTCATTCCAGCGGGTCCGCACCCGCGTATATTTTCTTTTTCCTGCGCCGTATGCAGTTCCTTCCTGAAATTCTCCCATCCTAACGCCTATACATATATACGATATAATCCCCGTTACGTCTATTTGTTTTGCACTCGTCACGCGTATACTTTCAAAAGTCAGTACACGCCAAATAATTTAGAGTGAAAATCCACTCTATAGTTGCATTAAATTTCTGTTAGAGTGAAAAGTAACTCTTATAGAGTGAAAATGTCTATCTAAAAATTGGAGTGAACAATATCACTCTAGTATTAGAGTGTTTTATAATAAGCTTAAAATTCACTCTAAATGCACTCTAATGGTAGAGTGCGTACAGGTACGAAACATACACGTGTGATAATAAGTTGCAGCGAAAGTCCTTCTAACAACAAAATATAGTTTTAAAAAGGCTGTCTATCAACAGATAAAGATAAGTCAATTTTCCTTTAAGAAATCTAAAAACATCTTCCGGTTCGCTCTAGCTTGAACAGATCCCGAAATAAGTGCGTAAAACGAATTCTAACCTCAAAAAATGTGATTCTTAACAAGTTGATTCATACAGATCGAAAAATCCATTCTTCATAGGAATGCTAAAAAA
>UELU01141560.1:7342-41707 GCA_900490025.1 Megastigmus dorsalis
CACCCCCTCCTCCTGCGCCCACCTGCGTGTACGCGTGTCTATGCGTGTGTCCGTGTCCGTGTGCGTGTGTGCGTCGATGACGGTTTTCACTTTGCTATTCGGGAATCACGTCCGCGCGTGCACTCTGCACACGCGATGAGCCGCGCGCTTTCGGGACTATTGTCATGCGACACGCGTACGTATAGATAAATATACGTCACGGGAGCTGCTACTTACTGCGAGAGTCCTTTCGGGGGGGAGATGAGAGACGAGCGTCTCCGAGGAGCCGCCAAGAGGAGAAGACGATTAGACCAAGACGTGCAAGGTGTGCACGTCCGAGACGAGCACAAGGAGACGAAACTGTAGCGAGCGACACTGGACCGCTGGGTCGAGATCAGCAGCAGCAGCAGCAGCGGCAGCAGCGGCAGCAGCAGCAGCAGCAGCAGAGAGTAGCACGGAGAGGAAGAGCGCAGAGCGAGTTGCCGTGGCGCGTAAAAACGCTGAACTGAATCCGCGGCTCGCCGCGGACAGAGGGGCAACGTATGATTGGCAACAATCGGCACTCTGATCGAACGTTTGTTTCAGAACACATATGCACGTACATATAGCTTCGTCTCCCTCGCTCTCTCTCTCTCTCGGCTTTTTCCCACTCTCTCTCTCTCTCTCGCTCTCTTTCGCTCTCCACCCCTCGTCCTCTTCCATCATGTGCCGGTGCCGGCTGGCTTGGCCTCTCTCTGCCTGCCCGCCTGGCCGTGCAGCCTGCCAGCATACAGCCTGGCTGGCCTGCCTGCGCGCTCTCTGCGGCTATACCGCGTTCTTTCCTTCCTTCTCTCGCTGCTGCCGCTGCCGCTGCGCGGCCCGTCCCGCCTTTTTTCTCTCTCCTCGTCTCTGTCGCGCCAAGCGCTCCCGTCGAGTCCCGCGTATACGTAGACCCCCCCGTCGAGCTATCAATATTTGTCCTCTCTCTCTTTCTCGCTTCGAGTTTGCCACAGCTCACTCGGACCTCTCCTTCTCGCTCGCGCGCTCGCCGATGATATTCCATTCGTCGAAACTCCCCGTTTCTCTTTCTCTCTCGGTGGGGTTCGATCGGTCCGCATTGCCTCCACCGCGCCTCGTTTCGAACCCTTTTCCTCTCTCTCTCTCTCTCTCTCTCGCTGCTTCGCGAGCTGCGCAGCATTTTTATATCGAGCTTTTGTAGCGGCTTCTCTCTCTCTCTCTCTTTCCGTGTTTGGGAAATTTTTATTTCGCTTTTTCCCTCATACCCTCTCTCCTCCTTCTCTACCCCGCCACCCGATGTACACTCGATATTTATATATTGCGCGAGGTCGGCACTGCACGCACTCTCCTATGTATGTATACACGTGTGTGTAGGATGGGTTTTAGCGCGCACACGTGTGCAATACTTGTGTATACACGTGGGAGAGAGGGAGAATGGGACACCTGAGCCACGAGCTAATACTCTTGTTGTCCTTTGATGACGAGAAATGACTTTTCGATTTTCGCTGGCCCGGCTAGCTATGCTGCAGCTCGCTGCGAATGACTTTGTGCGCCTGTTCGCCGACGCGCGCCCTGGGGATTTTAACGAAAAAATGTGGTCGCGGCCAAATTCGCGTTTCGGTTAATAAAGTGAAGATGACGATGCTGCTGGATATTGATAAGTAATTCGTGCGCGGTAGATGTGGATTTTATAGAAATATCTGAGCTTCGGTATTAAATTTTAAGTTTTTTTTTTATTTATTAAAAAGGAAAGGCTACCAATTAATTGCACTAACGTTTTCTTGGATTATCTATTATTGAATTCGTTATTCCTAATAGTATTATTTTTACCGGATAATGGGCCATTTATTAAGATGCAATTCAGAAAAAAGAAGCTGAATTTCGATGAAGGTATGATTTGTATCCTTACATAAATAGATCACTCAATTAGAAATACTTGGAAAAAAAAGTAGTCCACCATGTATATTTCGTGAAGAATATAACATGTAACGATATTAGAGAGTACAAATTAATATCGATAATGTATCAATAATATTGAAATTAGTAGATTTATTCCGAGTATAGTCAGACATTGTATAAAGCCCATAAGCATGGATTATCTGCTTTTTTTTGGAAATTTACAAAACAGTGTTTTTTTAATATTTCTTAATGAAATTCATTCCTACTAAAAGATGAAATTGAAAAAAATGACCATTGCATTTAATGAAGAATTATCGATTACCTTAAACGATATTGAATTATCCTTTAAATCGATTAACATATAACACACTTCGATGCTCTAGAATATAACATTACGAGCCATTCTTGAAATTAAAGTGCACAACCTTTTTATTCGTCATTGTTACCCTTGCAATCATGTAAAATTTGTTTCCCAACTTGTCTGAATCTGCCAACAAAAGTCTCTTCTTTTCCTTACTTAATAATTTCAGCAGAAACAGACTGATGTTAAATATTCTGGCTCTCGGACATTAGACCAGATTCTAAAATGTATAATTTTTTCCCTTTGTACAATCAAATCCACAAAGCCGAAACTACAGAACGCTAATTAATTAATTATTGCCAATCGGTGGCAGGAGGCTAAAACCCAAAAGAAATCTAATGGCAGCAGAGAGATAGTAACGCGGCGCGGCAGGGTGCAAGTGTAAAAAAAATCGCTGCTGCAGGAAGAGGACAAAATCCGTATAGCTCACGGGCCAATCCGGCATGAATTATTCATCCAATAATCCGAGTTCCCCGAAAAAACTGCAGCAGCAGCACTTGCAGCGCTCCTCTCTATACAGGCGCTCATAGCAGCAGGCACGCAGGGGCCGCGGCGACGACATTCGACGAAAAGTTTTTTTTTTTTCCCTCCTCCACCCCCACCGGAAACCTTTAGCAGGAAATAATTTCCCCCAACGTACTTCTCTCATTACTCGCGCGAGCCTACGCAGACGCGTGCACATCACGGACACGCGCACGCGGACGCGCGAGGCTGCGCAAGCCGGGCTCTTTGTGATATTTCATCCTTTTCTCGCGCGAGCCGACACGCACGCACACATGCATAATGTACACAGAGAGAGAGAGAGAGAGAGAGAGAGAGAGAGAGTGAGAGAGCAGGCGCGTGCATACGTGCGTGCATATGCACATGGGAAAAGCGACGCGTCGCGAGACGGCCGAGAGAGGAAAATATTCAACAACGTCGGCGTGACGGGGCTTTAACATTGGCCCGCTGACGGCTGCTCGTGCGCTGGACATTAATTAAGGGATTTTTCTGAGTGTTTATTTTTTGTTTTAACCCACCCACTCACCCGACCCTGTGTCCGCCCCCCTCTCTCTCTCTCTCTCTGGCGCGCGCTTGCGTTTTTTTTGTTTTTTCGCTTATTTCTGCTTTGCGCAGGGAGAGGCCTCGTCGTCGTCGCGCCTGCATCGCGCCTGTGTTTGTCCCTCTTTTTTGTTTTTTCGCCCGCGAGCTCCGCGGGCATGCATGAAAGATGGGGTGGAGGTGGGAGGTAGTATGACGAATGTCATCAGGTATGGACCGGAAGAATCGGGGGATTATTCATCGAAGGTTTATATATTTTGTGTCTCGCTGGAGGGCGCGCGTTCGAGCAGATCCGAGGGCGCGCTGAATTATCGATTAGATCGGCCGCCTCATATTTATTTGGATTAAGTACGTAAGTTTGATGTATGCGATTTTTTCGGCAGCCTCTGCTATGGCCAAGGGGGTATACCGGGATTTTATTGGTGGGGGAGGTACGATCGACAAAAACGCGCAAGAATTATCGTCGCAAGAGGGCAACGTCTATGTGCGAGACTTTTTTGTTTTGGTTCGTACGCGTCCAGTGGAAAATCATTGATATCTTATATTGAAATGCAAACAGGTGTTGAGTATATGTGTTTTCGATGGGGAGGATGATTAATCGGTGTGTTCTTTAATGATGCGTTTTGATATGCGATAGTCCGGTTTCGTGAAAATAGACGTTACCGATTCAATATTTACGCAAGATACTGGGGTATACGATTGAAATATTGTAATGTTGTAATCAGATTATTGGTTTGTTTGTTTGGATAGAGCTGCCGCGGGTTTTTGGTAGAAAAAGGCCAGCTGTTAAAAGTATCATTGAATACTTTGGATACATTTCACTTGAATAAAATCGCTAAAAATCTTTGTTTCAATCTATAAGCTTTGATATTACAAATGCATGAGACATAAAAATCATTATAGTTAATAGTAATAATATAACTTGAATGATCCAATAACGAGAATAAGTACGGCTATTATACTCGAAAAGCAGTTGTTTATATAATTACCTTTGAGTATAAAATTTTGACCGCGCTGCTTTCACGATTCGTATTGTACCTATATATAGTTATATGTTGCACGAGCAGAAGAAAGTGAAAGTGTTCTTTTGAACTTACAGAAACATCAATATTATACAATATAATTACACATAAATATTTATATTTCATTCATTTGGACCGAAGAGAGTGATTTGTACACCATTGAGTTTGGAAACATTTTGATCGTATGTTAGAATCTGGGGTTTGTATTTTTTGAAGCTCGATAACGGCAATCGACCACTTAATGGAAATATATAGTGACATGGAGAAGTCTTTTAGCAAATATTTTTAGCCGAAAATGAATACTGCCTAGGTGCATCCTCGTCCATTATTATTTTCATATCTAAAATAATGTCTTTTATTAAAAATGGTTTTTATAAAGGTCTGCTAACACTGACTGAAACTCTGTTATGTAGCGATGATATTATTCTTAAATAGCGATAATCTCAGCTTCTCAAAGTTCATGAATAGTAAAACAATTGCTCAACGTATAACGCGAAATTTCAGGCCGAATTGAAACATTCGCTATCTGCAATGAAGCGCAGGCTATATGCACAAATATCAAACAATCATCTAATGTTTCCGAGTCAGCTCGGCCAATGCAATCATACTATAGTAAAGCAGTGGGATAAACAAAGCTCTAGCCGCTCATTAAACAATTCGTCCGAAAAACAACGCCGAAAAGCGTCCGAATGTCCATCGCTGGCTTTATTGCAACTATCCGTCAATCCCTGGAAATAGCCTATACTGCCGAGATCGCGAGAGAGAGAAAGAGAGAGAGAGAAATAGAGGGATCGAGCTGTTCTCTCTCTCTCTCTCTCTCTCTGTGTGAAACCTAAAACTGCTCATGCGGGTGGCGGTGGCGGCGACCGACGCATGCAGGGGAAGCCCTTCGACGCGCTGTGCTCGTCATTTTTTTTTTGACGCCCCTTCCAGCTCCCCGAGCCCGAACGAAATGTTGGAAATGTGGGTTAGTGGATATATACCCCCGGCGAATAATTTGCCACACAGAGTATTTCGGCTGCCGATGCCATGACCATCCTGTTATACATCCTATATATGTTACACATAGCTCTCTCACTCGCTTTTTATTCTATATACGTTACGTAACGCGATCGAGAACTGGCATAATTTACGACGAGTCAGCTGTTTCTCCTTTTTTTTTTATATCTTTCAACTTCTTCGGTGATTATTGGCCAATCGCTGTAGGCGACGGAGAGGAATTACGTGAGGGGGAAAAAAGGAAAATTGGGATGTCACGCAAGAGGTGGCGTATGTAGGCGGCGAACGATGCGAGAGAGGCAAAAAGGAAGGAGAGGAAAGGATAAATATATTATCGGACGCGCTCGTCGGCTTGCGTGTATCGCTTGGGTCATGCTGCCGTTGCCGCCATGCTGATGTGGATGCGAACGATCTGCGACGTAACGAGGTGCGATCGCTCCACCAGCATATACGTGTTGCGTTTTATTGACTTTACGACCCTTATTTAGTGTCTTCCCTTTTTTTTTTAAGCTTCGCGCGCGGAGATTCGACATTTTGCGTCGCTATCTCGGTTTATTTGAGTATTGCGAGTCGAGCGTCTAGATTTGAATGATTAACTTTTTCGAGTTGCATATGAGACAAAATCTAATAAGATGTGCATTTTCTTTCTTTTCTTTTTTTTCTGGAAAAACAGTTTTATTATGGATCACGGTGTGCTACTTGAAAAGTATAGGTTTTTACTTGATAAACATTAATATATAATATTAAGAGTATAAAAGTTGTAAGCTCGTTTTGTCAAAGATTTGTTTTTGGATTGGTATTTTTATTGATGCTCAGTAATGAAGTTTGAGTCTTATGCTTATAATCATATATGTTGACTTGATATTTTTAAAAAGGTTCACGTGTTCGTTTACATAAAAAATAAAAGAATTGCAGAAAGAAAATTGTTTTCTTGTAAAATATAATATTTCGCATAGTTTGTTTTCAGTACTGATATTTTATTTGCTAAAAAGGTTAATTTGATATTTTAAAATCCTTGATTGTACATAGTTCAATTATTTTTAACTCATGGTATAAATGATACGTTAATTTTTTTATTTATTTACTTTCAATTTAAGCACATTTTACTTTCACAATTTTATTATTATTTAGGCAGACATCACATTTTGTCCGCAATGGATAGCCCAATATCAAATGTCATTCAATATTTTATAAAAAAAATCACCTAAAAGTCTTCACAAATCTATATATATACACATCAACGATTCACACTTATAGGGAGTATACATCGCGAAATAAAAAGAGGAAACAATTCAATTTCTATTCATGGAAAAACAAAAAAAAAAAAAAAAGAATAAAAGTTCTAATAGCTACAATTGACGCGGACTCTTTTTCGACGCCAGTGACGCTGGTGAGGCATTCCGGAATCCGTTGTATCGCGGGTCTTTCAACCCCTTGGAGTCGGCAAAACAGTTCGCGGCCGTTCCAGCGAATCGGCGGATAAAGAAGATAGCGAATGCCTCGGCGAAATAAGGGCGAAGCGGAATGCATATATATCGCGCGCGCTCGCCTATTCGGGGGCAGGGGGGGGGGATAGATATTGCCGCGCGCTGCGGGGTGGAAAGAGCGAAAAGGGAGAGAGAGAGAGAGAGAGAGAGTGACATGCGAGTGCTCGGGCAGTCGCGCGCTGATTTGTTGTATATTTCAATTTGTTAGAACTCAAACATTTAATTGCTTGTACGTCGGTCGTTGGGTTAATTTTTCAGCGCGCGCGCGCGGTCCTCGCTCCGCCGGAAATAAAACTCATTCCGTTAGTTTTTTGTTCCGCCACCTTCACAAATCAGCTAAATAGAATTTCCTCGACACTTTTGTCCCTGCATTGTGTGTTATTTTATTTCCCCCCCTCCACGTCCTGCCCGCAGTTATTGTTTTATATTAAAGTCGAATAGCAATTTGCGAGTCTTAATTGACCTAAGCGCCGCGGATCGATTTGATTGAATTATATTCCCGGTTTTAACATCATTCATGCAGTCGTACAACTCGTTGCCTCTATCATTAACGGACACCCGACTTATAATTTATTGATTATAATAATTTTTCAATTGATTTATGTGCATTCGTACGCAGCGAGGGGAAAGATATACCGACTGGCGCTTGCGCGCGAAAGACAGAAAAAAAAGGCTTTTCCGCCTAGTTATAAAATATTCAGGTCCTGAACGGTCTGCGAGTGAGAAATCGAAAAGAGGCTCTGCAGCGCGAAAGGGTGAGAGGACCAGAGTGGAAAAAAGAGAAAGAGAGAGAGAAAGAGAGGCACGACGCAGCACTTTTTCAGGCTCGCTGAACTCGTCGAGTCATCCGCTGATGAAAGATCGACGCGGCAGCGCGCGCACGAAATTTCGCCTACGGCTGAACATTTTCCGCGAGCATAAGCCTCCTACAGCCCTGCAGTACAGTTCACGCGTACACACGCGCGATCGCGTATCACACACACGACGAGCCGACTTCGTTGCAAATTTCGGGGTTTTTTTCCTCTTTTTTTCTTTTTCATCGCGCCTCTCGCCCTTCACCTACGGCCCCCATCCATTTTATTTCAACTGTCTGCTGGAGTATAAAAAATTTAATAATGAAGACCGGAGAGCGATTCTTAGGAAATGTTGAATCACGTAAACTTCTGTTCTGGGAAATAATATTTTCCCAGTTATAATTAAAATTATTTTCTCGTTTTTTTCACGGCATTCGGAAAACTGTGCGTGTATCGTTGGTACGCGAAGTTCGTATATTTCAACCTAATTCTCAAATTCGAGGGATTTCTACATTTAGTTGACATTAAATTCCCATACTCAACTTTGGATTCAACTAACAGTTAATCCTGTCGAGAATCGCGCGTCGAACGGCAGTATTCTCTCTCTCTTCCTCTCTCTGTTTAGCGATTTTCGCGAAACTGTCGCGAACATAAAAAGCTAAAGCTCGCGGCCGCGTTCTTTTAAAAAGCCATTGAAGAGCCGGTGCAGGCGCAGATATGTGCGCGGGATATGCTCGACGGCCCCGAACACTTTTCCAAGAATTCTTTTTATCGAGGCCTCTTTATCATTTGCGCCAGTTGTACGTACCTCTCCTATCGCGTAGCAGTTCCGCACTTCGTGTGTGTGTGTGTGTGTGTGTGTGTGTGAGTGTCGGCGCTCAATGGGCTCATCTTCATTCTGAAACGGTCAGCCGTTCCGTTTCTATACCTCGTAAAACCCTCGCTGCGGAAAATCATCCCTTTAGGACGAAATTGCTTGTAGATAGAGAGTAAAATGTTAGAACGTTCAGAAACGAGCCCGGGGATATTTTTCCGAGGCGGCTTTCATTCTTCCCCCCCCCCCCCCCAACCCCTTCCCTTTTTTACAATGACGAGGTAATGCGAAATTCTTATACTTGCTAGATTTGAAACGTTTTCTTTTTTAAAGCGACTATACAGCGGTGGAATTTGAAAATTAGATTAAAAGTGCTATGTATTTGAATACTTCGAAATCAAACGTTAAAATTACGATGAAATAAATGAGTTTTGAAATAGAGTAAGCACGAATAATCTTCAGCTTTTAATAGCGGAAAAAAGATTTATCTCCATAATATTACGAGGAGAGGAGGGGCAAAAAACACAGCCATCGACAAAAAAAATGCATACGCGATAACAAGAATAAAAATTTCACGTTTTACATTATACGAGGTACATTCGACGTGCGCATCAGAGGGATTATTAAGAACAATGCGCTCTTCATTTTTTCCCATCTCTCTCTCTCTCTCTCTCTCTCTCTTGCGCAATAGATTATGACGTGCAGCCAGTCGGGTTGCTGGAAAAAACGAAGGAAGAACGGTGCAAGCTCGAAACGGCGTTTAATATCCTAGAAAATAAATTATAGAATTTTCCGGGAATATAATTTTATTCCGTACAAATATGTCGGAATCGTCAAAAAGCTATAGATCGTTATTGTCTGGGGCTCGAGTGCTGTACTCGGCTCGCGCGCAAGAGAGAGAGAGAGAGAGAGAGAGAGAGCGGAGGAAGGATCATCCTCGCGCTTGATTAAACACGCTGCTAATTCGACAAACTCATACATCCTGGAGTAAGCTCGCGACGGACTGACGGCCGAGCAAACATGACGTATACGCTGCGAGAGAGAGACAGAGAGAGAGAGAGAGAGAGAGAGAGAGAGCGATCCGACGCTTCCGATGAAAATTTTCCGATCACCACTGGAAAAATGAAACTTTTCTCTCGCGTGCTTGCGGGGGAGGAGAGGAGAGGGAGAGCGCGAGGTCCAGTCTCCCCGAGGAGGCTAAAGATAATTATTATTCACGACATTACGCGTCGAAAATTGAACGAGTCGATCGCGAACGACGACGCGTCGTGTGACCGCAGCACTGCCATATAGCTTTAGCTATAGGTTATATTATTTTACGCCTAGCCGAGTCGATGCGATCTGCGCACCAATGACGGATATAGATGTATTTTAGCTTGCGAATTTTCTGAAATATCGCTTAAATGAGCTTTTTTGGATGCCAGTTTTATGTTAGCAAGCTTGTACAGAGTTGTGTTTTCTTTTTGACTACATAGAAAATCTATTTTCAGGGATTGAAATTGCAAATTTTGTATAGAATTTCTTATGGCAATGATGGTTGAGTAGAGGAATTACTTTGCTTTATTTTTTATATTATTATTACAATTCTTAATTTAGATAATATTAAATTAAATCATTGGTGTTAATTAGGATGAAAATGGCTACATAGCAAAAGATTTAGCAATGGCTGGCGAAAAAGGAATCAAATGAACACGAATGGAGGTACTGCAATCAAGGCATTTATTCTATATATTTAATGCATAAACTTTGTTACGAATTAATTAATGTAACATGCAGCACTGCTCTGTATACGATGTACAAAATTTTTATAAGAAGATGTACCTATCTATTCTTAATTATATAGTTAAACTGTTTAATGCTTTTAATTATGCCCGAATTAAAGAAGTGCACAGCAGTTAAAAGCATTTTAAAGCAATTTTAATCCTTTACAATATTATTTTGCACAAGAATTTATTATAATTAATTCTTTACTAAAAAGTTTATGTTAAATATAGCGTACGTTCGTGTAGACTTATCGTATAACTATGGTTATAATTAATTAATAATAGTAATAATATAGGCTTGCCAGTAGTAATAGCAGGAGCTTGATCAGACATCGAATAACAGGGAAATATTTGTACTAGTATATATGGTAGCAAAATTAAACGAATATAATTTCAATAATCTACATCCTAAATACGCATACTGCTTTTCAGACTCAATCCAAAATACATCTCACTAGAAAGAGATAATTTAAAGATCTCCATTTCTATCACTTATCGTCGCATACCTCAAACAAAACGATCGAACCCCTTGATTCGTCGTGTATATGCACCACACCAAATCAAGTCTAATCACCGTCAAATTCCAACTGGTAACATAGTCGACACGGAGAGAAGGTCAACTATGCGCAACGACTGCGCATCGATGCGACTGCACAATAAATACAACCGCGCGCCCGTCTCTCTATCTCTTTCTAAAGTCGCGCGGCTAAGGCATCACGAGCAAATCGACAGCCCCGCACCAAATATATACATCCACGCACCCATTCAATTCTTGTATAGACCCGTGCATACATATATATGTATATATACAACCAACCAGATGATGCCCCTTTCCCTTCATCACTTGCTCTCTCTCTCTCTCTCTCTTTCGATGTACATATACAAGCCGATTCAGACGTGTAACTCTACCATAAAACTTGACCCACTTCCCTCGCCGCGAATACAACATAAACAAAACGAAGCGGACGCGCGCCGATGCCGGGGCAAAAAAGTGTGTAGCACATATACGCCATATGCGCGTCAGTGCGAGAGAGTCGACGAGTTCGCTTCTCTCTCTCTCTCTCTCTCTCACTCGATGGGGTTGAACTTGGCAGGGTTCGATCTCTTCGATTGGCCCGAAATATGTGTGTCTCGGTCGGCCGTAGCCCCTACAATCCATATACCCCGAGTTTCCTATACACACGTATATACATATATATTGTATACATCCATATATACGTATATATATATATAAAGAGATAGAGAGAGAGAGAGAGGGATCGCAGCATCGCTTCTCCCTCTTTGCGTGTATACGCGTATACACACATAACCCGGGGCTGCGTCTTTTCGCGTGCGTAATAACACAGACGCGCGTTGCGGCCCGAGAGAGCGAAAGAGGGAAAGAGCGAGAGAGAGAGATAGATGGAGGGAGAGAAAGCTGTCGAGTCTCTGGCGGCGGCGGCGGTTGCCAAGCGGGCTTACAAAGCCTCTAGAGCCGGAGCAGCGAGAGGAGGTTGGCCGAGGCCGTAGATACACTCGCCAATCCGCGCGACTCCCGCGACCTTCCTCTCCTCCTTTTCTTCTTTTTTTCCTCGCCTGCCGAGAGAGAGAGAGAGAGAGAGAGAGAGAGAGAGAGAGAGTCGCAGCCGCATCGCCGCCGCTCTACTCCTTGACGCTCTGCGCTTGAGCGGAATCAACAAAACGCACAAGGGGCATCACTCCTCTCTCTCTCTCTCTCTCTCTCTCTCTGTGCAGTATATACGTGCTTATGCACACAGCTAAGAAGAAACAGAGCTCCGTGTGTATGTATGTGTGTGTGTGTGTGCGTGTGCGGGGGGAAGGACGAAAAGTGAGGGTAAAGCGCACCAGCTCGCGCGCGCCGCAGAGTCTCGTCCATTGATTACGCGAGAAAGAGGGAAAACGCCGCGGCGGCGGTGGCGGCGGCCGCTTAAGTGTGTATCCGTTCTCTCTCTCTCTATCTGCTGTGCAGGCGGCTCTATATAGCTCGCAGGGAGAGAAAGAGAGAGAGAGGGAAGCCGTAGCAGTAGTAGTAGTAGTAGCGCGCAGTAGTGGTGTACAGCAGGAGCAGCGGCGACCAGAGGGAGAGAGAGCTGACTATTATAGCCTGGCCCTGGTGCAACCGTAGGCGTGGCAATGCGTCGGCGCGACGGCGCCTTATTCGTTGAAAACT
Organism: Megastigmus dorsalis; assembly: GCA_900490025.1. Taxonomy (NCBI): domain Eukaryota; kingdom Metazoa; phylum Arthropoda; class Insecta; order Hymenoptera; family Megastigmidae; genus Megastigmus; species Megastigmus dorsalis. Next base: position 19,669 of record UELU01141560.1, read on the forward strand.
TCGCGCAAAAGCACCGCCCTCGCCGTTCCTCGCCACGCAGTTCGTTCGCTCTCGTTCGCTCTCGTTCGTACTCTCGCCACCGACGCCGCCGCCGCCGCCGCCGCCGCCGCCGCCGCCACTCGACTCGTTCGCGTTCGTTCGCCTGCGCCTCGTTCGTTGCCGTCTACTCTATGTATATACGACGGCGATGCTCCTGTCTTTCTATATCGTATATGTATACAGCCGTGTGGGTGTGTGGATGCGGGGATGTGTACATGCACGCGCACACGCGGACACGGGAGCTTTCCACCCCTTCCCTCTGGATCCGCGTGTGCGGATGTGTGTGCAGTGGGTGGGTGTTCGCGGAGAAGCCAGTGGTAGTAGTAGTAGTAGTAGCTGCACGAAACTCGCGCGCGGCTCTCGAGCCTGGCCTCACTCTACACTACTTGCAGCCGTGCGAAACTTTGGATGGCGTGTGCTGCTGTTGCTGCTGCTGCTGCTGCTGATGCTGGGCTCTGCCTCTCTCTCTCTCTCTCTCTCTCTCTCTCTCTCGTGTACGCGCGTTTGGACTAGACGGACGGGGTGAGAGAGAGAGAGAGAGGAGAAAGAGGAAGAGGAGGAAGAGGAGGAGAATTATGTCGGCGGCAGCGGCGGTGGTGGTGGTGGTGGAGGACCGGGAGTAAAGAGGGAGATGTGGAGCGGCGGACTATAGCGAGAGGATGGGGGACGGGCGCGCAGAGAGGAAATGAGGGAGAAGGATGAATTGGAGAAACGGCTGCGGAGCTAATGAAAGGGGGGAATTTTTTGGAAAGTAGGCAAATGCTGCTGGGGAATTTGTTCCTTTTTTTTTTATTCGGGGTGGATATATACGTATATGTTAATTAAGGACGATTGACAAGGACGTGGCGGCCGTAAGAAAAATATTGCGGAGCGCGCGCAGGTGGACGGGGAGAAAATTGTTGTTTTCGCACGCTTGTAATTTGTGCTTGATGAGGTTGTTATTGGATTGTCCTAATAAAGTGCAATTATGAGTAAATTCAAGTAAATATTAATTTGCTTTCGCCAATTTGTATACGTCCCTAATTAAGTTGAATTTTGGCGAACAAGTTTATATAGCTTTTTCACAGAGGAAACATTGATATTAGCCGAAACATCGGAATAGCGAAGCTATATAAAAGTACAAGATTCGTTTGTATTTGATAGAAACAAATTTGTTGCTTAATTATAATAACGGTTTTTTTTTATTCTGCATCAAAAAGTATTCGTAATTGTGAGTTCCATATCATTGAGGACTATATAGTTTTCGTGGTTTTATAATGCGCAGGAAGCATAAAATAATAATTCTCCTAATTCGAATTTACGTAGATTTCTTAGTATGATATGTACAATATTGAAATATATTATGTACCTACATATACTATACATAAAATGAATATATAAATGTACACTACAGTACCGTATGCACCTTCAATTATTATACAAGTATTTTATTCCTCTATTATTTTAAAAAATATTACGTAAAAATATTTTTTAATAATGAATACGTAAATAAGGAAACGTATAGAGAATCGAAATCTTGAAAAATGCTTACGAAACAAACTATTTAAAGGGTTTTCCCAAAATATCAAGCACTTGTGCCCCAGTAACCAGAACTCAATTCCACGCAAATTTTGGTTAACGTATTCCAAATAGCTTACGAGCCGTGATGGGACACGCACACATGAACATACACACACATATACACACACACACACCCCCAAGCGCATATATATGCCCTAATGCATTTGCACTCGCACATATATCCAACTAAGTATATACGAACGTATACAATGGATTTGTACTTTGGACTCGAGTCCCTTGCAGTGATTTTTGACAAGGCAAAGCACTCCAGATTAGAAAGCCGCAAAGGACGTCGAGAGCATGAATTTTATTTAAAAAAAGTACGTTAAAGTATAGTGCGGCATAAGCTGCGGAGGAACGGCTGGAATTTTTATCTCGCGCGAATACGGCGTACGGACGAAGAATTATATTTGGAGAGGAGGCGCGGAGTAAAAAGTTTCTGCTTATGCATCGCTGGATTTACGCTATTAATAAAATGAGCCAATAAAACAAAGGGAAATAAGTTCGTCTATTATAGTCCGACTGCAGGTGAACAAAAAAAAAAAAAAAGGAGGAGCGCCGAAAGCGAGGTAGACTGTAAAAACGGCAGGGGCAGAATAAAATAAAGCGGAACAGAGAAGATGAAAGAGAGAAAAATATGCAGAATGAAGAGCGAGAGAGAGAGAGAGAGAGAGAGGGAGAGAGGAAAAAAGTGGCATCGCGAAACGAAAGAGAAGAAGAGATATGGACGCGAAGAACCAGAACCGCGTGTGTGCAAGAACCAGGGAGCAGCAGGAGGAGGCGAGAGGCGCCATCATTACGAGAAACACTCGTTCCTTTTTCAATCCTCGCGTGCACATGCCTTTCCCTCTCCCTCTCTCTTCACCTGCAGAGCCTCGATCGTCACGCTGAAAAGAGAGAGGGAGGGAGAGAGAGAGAGAGAGAGAGATCCGAATTCCTGCAGGGCGACGAGATCGCCTATATGCAGGGCCCCTCCAAAGAGAAGTCCAAGTAGCGCAGACCGGATATGGAGAGTCTCGTGCCGCACACGTTTAGCGGCCCCGATAACGCGAGAGAACGAGAGAACGAGAGAGAGGGAGAAGTGAGGTAGTCTCGAGGCTCGATTTCCGGTCGCGGGCGCATTTTTTCGCTCGATTCGGCGAAATTCCCGCGCGAATCCTCTCTCTCTCTCTCTCTCTTTCACCCCTCGAGGAATTGGAAAAGCCCGCGCGAAAGGGAAAGAGAGAGAAAAAGAGGCAAGGAAAGAGGAAAACAAATGCACGATGCATATCGAAGCGAATGCCCTGTGTCTGTGTCTGCAATGTATGTGTGTGTGTGTGTGTGTGTGTCTGCGCGTGTATGCATATATAGTCCCGGTCTCGCTTTCGATTTTCGCGCTCTCTGGTCGAGACGCGAGGCTATTTCCGGTCGCGTCGCACACACTCTCTCTCTCTCTCTCTCCCCCTTCTCTGCACCTGACTCGAAATAAATATATATGGTGTCACACCTAGGTGTGTATACGTTCACCCTTTCTCTCTCTCTCTCTTTTGCTTTTATCCTTTCTCTTATTTTTGCGCTTTATTTTTGTGCTGCGGCTATTGACTTGCGAGTGTGCAAGAGCGCGCGGCGCCTCTTTTCGGCACTACATGCACACCGTGTACGTGTTGTTGTGTACGGGGGGACTGAACAGAGAAGTTTTCGGAAGAGAGAGAGAGAGAGAATTGTTTGTTGGCTGCAGTGTGTGTATACGATTGGGTGTTGGGAAGGTGCAGCGGAATCGCGTTTGAATTCGGACCGGTTCCTTTGAAATTAATGCTGCTGTTATTTATGCGACTGTTGTGCTTCGTTGTTTTTAATAAGTTTTAGGCTAGATGTGATTTATTTCCGTACTGGATGTGTGTATCGTGAGAAATAGATGTTAGGCTAAAATTAGGATGAAGAAGATAGCAACATTATTGGGAATAATTTCAAGATCTCTTAGGTATAAGAGACTGTGACGTCCGAAAACGACAAATACCAACTATATTTATATTTGTGCATGTATACTTTGCGTTAAACAATGCATGTACGCTGCTCCTTTTTGAGCCAATGTATTTAAACACTCTAACTCTGGACGGAGCCTTTGTGTAATTGAAACGCGTAAAATCTTGACTAACTCGTAATATGCTAAATCTGTGGAAAATTCCACTGCCAGAAAAATGTATTTTTTAGACTTGGTGCAGCGTATCTTATCTGTCCTCCCCCTTTTTATGGGTTGCACGTGTGCAGCGAGCGTCTAAGCAGCGTTGCTTGTGACGTCATCTGGTTTTTGTTTACAATTTAAAGAGTTTAAACTAAATTTCAAAATATCCAAAGAAAATGTTTATTTATTATTAATTTATGAAATATTTAACCAAACTAGAGATTACTTAAAGTTTGAAATGAAGGTACACACTTTTACTGATCTGCTATCGTATGTAATTACGTACTTGCTTTTATTTCAGTTATTTTGAAATACATATTTTAATTGCCGGTTCAGGTAGTGAATCTTATGTGTACCGAAACACAGTACTAATGGTTCGAATTCCCGGGTTGATCGTAAATTCTGCTGTGTGCGAATATTACAGGGCACAAACTAAATGATTTTAGGCTTCTCATTATTGCAAGTAATAAAAATGTGGATTGCTGCCATTTCAGGAAAAATCATAACATAAAATATTTATAAGAATTACAGATTAAAAAAATTTGAATTTAAATAATGCGCATAATGTATCTACATATATATATATATATTTTCGGGGCAAGTACAGTCTGTGGACATTACATCTGTCAGAACAAATTTGAAAATTTCGGAAATGAGGCAACAAGCGAAAGTACCAGTTTCGTCGGACGCATCGATATCTTATGTATTTCGAATTGTTTATGGTTGAAACACCGGCCCAACACGGCATTCAACCATAAACAATGCAAAATGCGTAAGACAGCGATGCGCTCTATAAAAGTGGGACCCCCGCTCGATGCCATATTTCTAAAATTTTTAAATTTGTTCGGACAGATGTAATGTCCACAGACTGTACGACGCCTTCGGGCGAGAGTGGGAAAACCCGAAACCCTCTTGGAAAAACTCTCTGTTTTACCTAACGCGCTCGATCGATATCGATTTTTACTGCCAGGGTAGGTAATATAGAAAAATAGGAAAAACCCTAGATCTATATCTACTATAGATTTCATTAATATCTTTGGAATTACTTTTAGTTCGTAAATTTCAAAATTTTTATGGAAAGGCGCGCGACGTTACAAGACGTTAAATTGATTGAAGGATATCTTATAGGATGATCATTTATATATAAGTTGGACCGTTAATATTGATCTCCGCATATTTGAAGATAATTCTACAAATTTTGTTTCTTATTTTGTTGCGAATAGGCACTTAATTTAAAAAACTTCAACTCTCTAACTTGAAGTGAAATATATTACAAGAAGGCTAACTTAATCGTACAATTATACTTAATACTTGAAAGTAGAAACATGCGTGAATATAGCAAGATATTGATTTATGGAAAAGAAAAGAAGATTCGATCGAATGTTGTAAAGCAACACCGTTGAAATTGTGCACAAGATAATGTATATACAAACACACTGTGACTATAGGCCTCACTAGATCCAGTATTTATGTACTAATTCAGCACATAGGGCTGACGCTCATAACATAGATTGTGTTAGAGGACTTTGAGAGCATTGTAGAGGATGCTTTTGATGACTTGCTACGTCGGAATGAGCTTGTTTAGGAATCAGTGACACGTATTTTTTGATCAAGATTTTATTAATACCGTAAGTTATATAAAAATAAATAACAAAATCTAATCGAGCAGATGGTTTTTTGGTAAAATTTTAAAATAATGTCTTGTTGGGATTCCTCTTTGAAGAAATTTAATAAAATTATCATTGTATATATTGCCGGGAAAGAAGGCACCACAAATCGCATGCTCATACCGAATTCTTACTTCGCATTTTAATAAATGAATACTCCCGGTATAATACTCGAAAATTCGTTATTACAGGGTCAATATTTGATACCGCTTGTAAGATAAGCATAGCCGCAGCCGTGCGGTAAGCTGCGACCGCATTTTCGAAATTACCAGGTACAGACATCGCATCCCCACCCCTCCCCCCGGTCCGACAAACTGCATATACATATACACCGCTGGTGCCCTCGTCATCTTCTCTCCACCCACCCTGTCGAAAAAAAAGCCTCATTCTCCAGCGTTCAAATGAACTCGAGGCTCAGGAGAGTCGACCGTCGAAGTCGCTGGTCATATCCCACCCCACTCCCTCTCCCTTCGCAACGACGACGTGCCGTTTGTTTTGTCGCGCGCGCGCGCGTTGTCGTAGTATAGTCGTCGCGAGGCATCACAAATGGATTCTCGGCCGGGCGATTTAGGTTACTCGTTAAACAGTCGGGCAGCGGCGGTCGCATCGAGCGCGACATCATCCCCTGGCTGCTTTCCGTTTTCGGTCCTGCACACACCCACCCACACGCCCGCACGCGGATACGGACACATAGAGAGAGAGAGAGAGAGAGAGAAGAGAGAGAGAGAGCGATACAGAGCGAGAGCATCAGCAACAGCAGCAGCGGTATATGCAGATTACATGCGTTTTGTTATGGGTCGCGGCGATGCGACGATGAAACCACTATTGTTCGCCGGTTCCGCGTCTCATCTGCAAGTTTATCTGCTTAAGCATCTACACGCTTATTTGTCGGAAACGAAATGCGCTGCTGGGAATGCGTTTTATTTTCCGCTTTCTCCTACTCCCTTGTCTGGCGCTTTTGTGCACTGTGTGTGTGTGTGTGTACTGCTTTTTTTTTTGCTCGCGTTTCTCTCCCGCGCGCGTTTGTTGGCCGAAGCTAGGTTCCCTCTTGCTTTTTTTTCCCGCCCCCCGCCTCGTTCAGGTTTAAAATGCGATATCGTTACGTTACGCGAAATCGGATTTAGACGCGAAAAGGCTTTCCAAGCTCGCGGCAAAGTTGTTTTTGAGAGGCTTGCGCGCGTAATATACCGAGCACCGAGAGTATTCCTGTTTAAATTAATCAATCGCGTGATTCGTTGATGGATAATGTATTAATCGATTAATTAACTTCCGAGGGGTGATACACGCGATACATAATCGTTGCTTATACTGCGCTTTTGTATGTAATTACCGCTTTGGCATTTGTTGATGGGGTAATTTGAAAAATTATAACACCGTTCGATTGATACTCTGGCCAATAATGCATGAATCACAACAGATATTTGATTTAATTATGTTAATACACGTTCACGAGGACAGGACTTTGTTTCATTCGATTTAAGGAATGCGTTTTTGGTTCTGCACTTTCAATTTTTAGGGTGAAAAATAACTTTAATAGAGTTAACAAGATATTATAAAAATAGTAAACTGAGTGATTATTTCTACCTATTTAAAAGTAAAATTTATTTTTGAAAATTTTATTTATTATCAAATGATTTTTACCTTAGTTAACGTGATTGATTTAGATTGAAGCAATAAATTGATCTCTCCGAACAAGTGAATAAATTCTGTTTTATGAAGGAAGAAGGAATAGAAAAATAGATGTACATAATAATTTATCACATTTATTAAAAATAATAATAAAGTATTAAAAATATTTCTTCACTTGACTATTGTCTAAATAAATGTTTGTCGTAGTAAGCAAACATAATAGTTTTGAACTATAAAAAACAATGTAAGGTTCCAGAAGAAAACAAAAGCTTTTTTTAATATTCATTTGATTTTTATCTTTATATATATTATCGTAAGAGGCTACAAATTTTCCTGCTGTTAACAGCTTTACTTGATATAGTAAATGGATTCAAGTAAAATTCACTAACTTATTCTACATTATTCATACTAGTACTAGTCAAAAATATCAATGATAATAGAACGTCATAGACAACTACACGTGTCAATATTTACGGCGATTGAATCAATAGTCTTCTTTTTATGTATTAATAAAAATCACCTTGTTAAAAAGTGTAGGCTAGTCTAATATATAATAATATTATTAGAACCAAAGTTTCACTCGACTTCGGAGTAACTTTTTGAGAAGAATACTTCTACAATGTTACAAGTTATTTTTTTTTTCTGTATAACAGAAATAAATTCTCTTATCTAAAAATAAGCGGCTAACGACATTAACTCTAAAAATTATTTTAGGTAACATCGTTCCTTTCCAATACTACTCAATTACCAGCGAATTTGTTTACATAGACTTAAAATATTTAATAATAAATACGAGTCACGCGTTTGACTTAAAATAATAACACTTGAGTCTAAAATTACTTTACTAGAGTAAAATTATTATAAGGAATTGGGCTTTCACTCGTAGATCGAATGAAACTCAAACAAAAAGTATTTTCGAATGTAATAGGATGACAATTTTTAAAATATCTTTTATTCTTTCATTGCTGTTATTTACCAGTTGTAAAAATTAATTTGAAAGTAAATTTAGTTTTTCGTGCAAACTATTTATAACTTTGGAGTATATTTAGTCTGAGATTCCTTATTTTAATAATGCAGTGCACTTTGAATACCTTAATAAGGGCTTTAGTCTAATTTATTTGTTCATTACAAATTAATAAATATTTACAGAATTAAATGTAACTAGTCATAAAACAAAGTGATACGTCTCAATAACCGATGCAAGATATTGCTCGAAGTTATATACAGTTAACATATTAAAAAATAATACGATTTCCAAAAGAGAGTCTCCGAAATACTTCCTATAAAGTATATCGTTCGCTCTCTCACTGCGCTACTGACAACCGCAACTCTGTACAACCGTATCCTCATACTTTTTCAACATAACGTTGCCCTCAGTCAAGGCGTAGAGAACGGTTATCCCTGTTAATTCGGTCGGCGCGCAACACGGCTTCGGCACTCTATCCGGTTGCAACAGATGCACCAGCGTCTGGACGATCGCGTGATTCGTCGCGTTCATATCAGCGTTAAGGGGAAAGTCGCACACCCCGTTACAGTAATAAATGTCGTAGCCGGCCGGTGCGATGATCCAATCGTGCCACTTGAGATCCCTGAAGTTCACGTACAATGACTGCTTCTTGCAAGTTTTCGGAGGGCGTCGAATCCTCGACTCGGTGTAGGGATTGATCCAGGACGACTCGGCCTTCTTCCTCAGGTCGACATCTCGCTTCTGTCTGATCTTCCTGTCGTTTATTCCCGAGCTCTTGAAGTAGCCAACCATGAACGGCTGCCTCTCAACTCCATCTTTGACACCCGCGATACCGATGCTCTCGGGTTTCGTCTCGCAAGCGGACCGACCAGCCTGATGCACCGACAGGTAAAGTCCTCGGTTTCCCGCGGGATTCTGCACCCAGTACCGCAAGGCTTCACTGATGTTCAGCGCTATCCATCCCTCCTGTCCACCGGTGACGTTCATCGCGTTGATGTACCGCAGTTCGCGTTCACCATCCTCGAGACGCTGCACCCGATAAGCTGTGAGAGTGAAGGATCCGAGATTCTGGACGGATTTGAGATTTCCCGCACTTCGGTAGAGCCTGAGCTCTGCGTTGATGATATGTTCATGGGCTGGCACTCCGGAGACGTCGAACCAGAGCCTCTTACCTCGCGCGTGCCCGGCACTTACTGGTAAGTGGCGGCTGTAAGCTGCAAAAGTCATGATGGCGTCACTCTGATCGATGGCACGGAAATCCTGATCGCTCAGATCGAATTCCGATTTTCCAGAGGCCCGGGCCTTGCGTAACGCCTCCGCTACCGGTTCCCGGATACTGTCCTCGTCCAGGGCGTTCTTGTAAATGTCCATCAGGAATTTCGAAGCTGAGCGGTTAACTTGGGTAGTCGTTTCGTTACCACCTCGACGCTTGGGTGGTCGGTCCGGCAGTCCAAGAAGATTCAACATCTCATGCTCGACGACGCGTTTTTCTCTTTTGGTTTTCAAGCGGTGCACCACTGTCTGGTCGAAGCCATTGTCAACGTACAAGCCACTCACCTGCTTGCTTTCTACCTCGTACAGATGAATGATGGTGATAAGAAGCAGCAGCGACTGGTATAGATACCAGCGGCTGCTACTGGGACCGGGCCTGTGCGACATCTTTCTAAAGATACAACTGGAATCACAACGAATTTAAATGGAGATTTTCAGATGTTTAGTTCGATTCGAGCTCGAACGAAACTTACTGGATGACTGTCGTCTATTTCAGTTTGCACCATATTTATACTATTTCCAGTTGTTGAAAGGTACAGTAAAATTTATATACCTGAATTACCTCCTCCACTTTTATACCTACTGCACTGTTGTCAGTAGTATAGTTATTGCACCGTTATCAGGTAGACTAGTTACCTGTTTCTTTTGTGTCGCTGTCTATACGATTGGTGTGGGTTTCCCACCATATTATTTATAGCCTATTGAAATACCGCATTTTATGAGTATTACTTTAGACATTACCGAAACTATGAAATTATATTGTCTTAATTATAGAATATTAACATTATAATATTAACCTTTACGCTGTGGGGAAATTTCAGTACTGATCGGCTTCTCATAACGTACAAAATGTATACGTAAGGTCACTGGATATCTCAGGTAGAGTCTCCAACCTGACTGCTGGTCGATATATCGATCACCCCCGCAGCGTAAAGGTTAAAAATCTGTTTAGTAAAATTATGAACTGTCACAACCTATAAACTTTCTAAAAAACATAATTTTAATAAAACGAAGGACGAGTATTACTATAGTATATAGTTTCAATTTAAAATTTATTTACCATAAAATGCTCTTTTGGAAAAGTCACATTCACTGAAATTTAAATAATGCATCTCAGAAACAGATGTAAGTTAAAGTGAGATTGAGCTAAGACTGACCCAAACATTACGAAAATTTGAATCGAACCAACACAATAACAATAAGAATTATGGTAGAATTTAATAATGATATATATATATATATGTATTTCTTCTTCTATCATAATTCTTATTGTTATTGTTGTGTTGGTTCGATTCAAATTTTCGTAACGTTTGAGTTCAGTCTTAGCTCAATCTTACTTTGATTTACATCTCTTTCTGATATGCATTATATAAATTTCAGTGAATATGACTTTTCCAAAAGAGCTTTTTATGGTAAATAAATTTTAAATTGAAACTGTAAAGTAATGCTCGTCCTTCGTTTTATTAAAATGATTTTTTTTCGTAAAGTATATAGGTTGTGACAGTTCATTATTTTACTAAACACATGTTTAAATATGCGATAGTTTTTAACCTTTAGGCTGCGGGGGTGGTCGATATATCGACCAGCAGTCAGGTCGGAGACTCTACCTGAGATATCCAGTGACCTTATGTATACATTTTGCACGTTATGAGAGGCCGATTAGTATTGAAATTTCCCCGCAGCCTAAAGGTTAAACATGCGCTAGTTTTTAAATGAAAATTTGATGTGATAATTATTACTTTGTAAATATGTATATAATTATTTGTCTAGCCCTGAAAATGACCATACACGAAATGATCAAAAGGTTGTCAAAAATTTAAATAAATTCGTTCGTCACAATCAAGATTGGTGTTGTTTTACTTAGTAATAATAACATTAGTTTATTAAAAGTAAAGTACAATAATATGTATAAATTTAAAGCATTTGAAACCAACTGTCAGTGAAAAAGAGATATTATGCCGCCAAAACAGCAAGTAAAATAAATAATTTATGTAAACATCAGCTAAAAACCATTTAACCAAAAACCAATAATATATATATTTTGCTACTTCGTGCAACACCATAATTTGTATTCCGACTTTCAATAGGTAACTAAAACTATGCGCATTATTATAATTACTATTTTGATATAATTTTAAGTTCATAATTCGTAATAGTACTTTTCACGTACTGCACATGTCCTGCTATTATAATAGGTATATTGTATTTCTTCAAGAGATGGATATTTCGCATGTCATTGTAATTGTAACCCAAACAGAATAATGCAATGGGCTCGATTGTTCACAAATTCTCTGAATCGCATTCTACAATCCGACATTGGCTATATTCTATCGTCAAAAGTAATTAAGATGCATACGATGTGTGTAACTAGGATCGGTGCAAGAAACGACAACCAAAGTAGGCAGAGCAAAACAGATACAGCAAACATCGGATTAGCATTGAGGCGTGCGATTGTCGATGCGCATTTTTTAATCGAGCATGGTTAAAACGCTTGGATATATATATATATATATATATATATATATACACATGGAACGAGAGAGCGCGGAAAGTAAAAGCGATAATAATCGATCGAATCGTGATACGCTAGCGGGCGCGCGCGTGTGTGTGTGGGCTCTTTGTGAAATGCGAAATTTTTTACGGGGCGCAAAGTATGCCACGCAAAAAAAGCCCTGTCCTTCCATTCAGATTTAAAACTTTCGCTTTTTCGTTGATCGCCGAGCAATATCTGCCCCGCTTTTATCCTCCTCTCTCTCTCTCTCTCTCTCTCTTGCTCGCTCGGCAACTCTTTTTTTTTTCTTTCGTTTTTTTTTTTCGGTACCCCAGGTATCCGACTCCGTGTCAGTTCTGGGACGCGTGCGCGCCAAGTGCATACAAACACGTCGGTATACGCGCCGCGCGGTATGTATTGGGTGTAGTTATAGCTTGCACAGGTCTATCGGCGCGTGCGGAGCGTCGGGGTCGCCTCCCTCTCTCGCACTCTCGCTCTCTCCCTCCTCTCGATCATATTAGCTTATGTCCCGATAAAGCAGACATGCTGAACATTCGAACACGCAGCTTCGTCTATAGATCGGTCGTGTGTATATACGTATATATGCATACGTGTCTGGCGTGTGAGGCATAATGAGAATGTGTGAGAGACGCTTCTTCGACGATTAACATTTTATAGAGGGTGAGACTGGCTACGGGCATTATCAATTTGATTAGGTCAGTTTTATCGTTTTATTTGTTCCTATCGATTATTTTGCTATGCAGTTCGTTTGATTCCGAGATAATGGTTTAGGTTTGTTGATAAATTTATGGGCTTTAGGTAAAGAAAATATGTATAATAATTTATTTTTATACGAGAGATGATAAAATTTTTGGTTTGAAAGAAATATTATAACTGAAAGCTTACTATTTCATGACACATCAATGTAATCTGTGATAGTTATCTATTCATAGAAGATTATGGCGAGCGACTGACGCTTCGGGTCATACGAATATCCATATTTTCTTTCTTCAATGAGTAGTATTAAACTTTATTCTTTTTTCCGATCAATTTTATTTCAGCTAAATACCAAATGGTTGAATTCTAATAATAAGAAGTACAATTTTTGTTACGTTAAATTCCTAAATTAATTTAGAAGCTTTATTTCGTGTATATAAATAAATAAATAAATTTCCGACTAATCTAATGCTTTACGGTGTTTAATTCTTTGTAAAAGGACGACGCTATTAAAAACATGAAATTTCGTAAACGAAATCTGGCAAACCATAATTATCAACGTTGCAAAGCTTCATTCAGAGTCTGTCACACACGATTATTGTACAGCCTGATTAGTTACATATTTCATTCTATCGAGTGGTAAACGAAAATGTTTTATTGATTCAAATGTTTATAAGAATCGCTGGATAACAGTTGTATCTTTTGTTTGGAAATATGTCATAAAATTGTAGTTTTAAAAACGTACAAAAATATTCGCTCTTTTCTAGTTAACACTGATACAGAAAGTAACAATGAATCCATTCAATCGCACTTTTGAAAAAAGCTTAAATGTATTCCCATTTTTCTACTCAAAACCGATGCATGAAGTGACAATGAATTTGTTCAATGGTATTTCAAAAAATTATTTAAATATTTTACGGGAACCGTGAGCTACAATTTTGCTTGGAAGATTTTAGAAAATCGTATTCTTTAGAATATTCATTCATATAACCTTTAGTATTTTGTGAAGTTTTATTATTCATATTCGTTTTAAAATTGATTATAATATTATGCGATTCGTAGAACAGCTTATGAAATTCTATGCTGGTACGAGGTAACGAAGATTCCAGGTACATAAATGAAGTCTTTTTGTGATATTTTTGCACCAACTAATAAAAATTCATCATCCAACTATATTATAAAGAATCTATAGCTATGCCAATCTCATAATCTCATAAAAAAATAGTTGATGAACGTACGTACAGATAAAAGCGTATAAGCAGATAAGGTCGAGCGCGAGCAAGACGACAAACGTCACGAGCACGTAATCCAAAAAATCGCGCGCCTACATACATCCGGATCGCCCACATCAAAATTCAACTCCATATAACTCTGACAGTCATTCGCGACTCGGGGGCCTGCAGAAATTGAATTCTCCCAAAAAAAAAGAAAAAAAGAAAATGCAGCGGCTCGTCCCAAAAAATCAATAGTCATCTAGCGCCGAAAAAATCCCCGGACTCACCATTTATCACCTAAAAGCTCACGTAAAACAAACACAGGCCGCCCGTGCGATGGCTCTGTACAATATGTGCGGCTGCATGAGTTGCGCAAGAATTCCGCGCGTTTTCGAGAGAATAAATTTGCCCTCGGCCTCCGGGTACTTTAGTCCGAACCGCAACCTTGTACGCATTTATCGTTACGTCCAAACAAGTATCGATCAAACTCTCTCTCTCTCTCTCTCTCTCTCTTGCTCTCTCATTTCACCCATCCCCTCCAAACACACACACACACACACACACACACACGCAGTGGCAGCGGCGAACAGCCGATATACTCTTTTTTCGGTTTTCTCTCACGTGTACGCGTATGTACGCGCATACCCGTAGGCGGTCTAATGAGTAGTCGGTCACGTCAGAAACTCGCGGACGCGTTGACTGGCCCCCGTCCCTCCAACCCCCAACTTCCCCAAACTCTCTCTCTCTCTCTTCCCTCTGGCTTCACTCGTTCTTCTCTCTCTTCTGCACGACTCTTTTCTGGCGTTGAAAAATTAGTCTCCTTACAAAAAACTCCGCGGGGGCCAGAGCAGCAGCGCTCGCTCTATACCCGCGCCCGCCGCTTGCCTGCACAGAGAGAGAGAGAGAGAGAGAGAGAGGGAGAGAGAGAGAAGCGGAAAGAGGAACGAGTGATGGAAAAAGGGACACGTAAAGGAAGGCTCGTGTGCGTTCTCTCTCTCTCTCTCTCTCTCTCTCTGTGCAGGGAGAGAGTTAGCACACGAAAAACCAAAAGAAAAAAGAAGAGAAATGAGGAAGAGAGAGAGAAAGAGAGAGAGGAAGAGAAAACCGAGCAACGTAAATACGAGCACACGTTGCTACGCGCCGTAAGCATTGCGCGCGCGGCACCCCGGCCTTTTTACAAAGGGTGTCCCGAAAGTACGATCCCGAGGCCGCCCACCTCCGCCTCCTCGCCTCTTTCTCCCTGCGCTCCCTGCCTTGCTCTGCGATGTAAAAAGGACCGAATGAATAAATTAGCCCCAGCTCTCCTTCTCTATACGCTTTTCTCTCTGCCTCTCTCTCTCTCTCTCTCTCTCTCTGCTGTATATATATATACGTGTACTCGTATACACGAGCGCACACGTATATACGCGGCGGCGAGGCGGGTTTGCTGCGAGCGCAACCGACAAAATGAGAGAGCCCGAGAAGGACGGCTGTACACACGAGAGAGCTGAGAGAGCGGCTCTCTGTGTCTGTGTGCGTCTGCGTGCGTGCGTGGGGAGAGAGAGAGAGAGAGCTGTATACATGTATATATATATAGATTCACAGAGCCTCGGAAAGAAGGGTGAAGCTGTCAGTGTCGGGGATTGGCTCTCTCGCCATTTTGGCGAACGCACGGCAAGCTGAGAAAGACACATGGCCGAGCGAGTAAGCAAGGGGGGAAAAAGGCAGCGGGAGAGAGAGAGTGAGAGAGAACACCCTCGGCGCTTGGCCGTTAGGAAAATCCGCAGACGGGAGTGTGTGTGTGTGAGAGAGAGAGAGAGAGAGAGACGAGTCCGGAAACATCGTCCTTTCGCAAAAGGGCGAGTCTGCCCTGTGCCTGCCTCGTAAGCGAGGGTGTCGCTTGCCTCGCCATCTTCCCTTTCTCTCTCTCTCTCTCTCTCTCTCTCTCGCTCACCCCATCTTTCGCTTCAGAGTAGTATACAGCACATCGCTTCTCTCTCGCTCCCGCGGCTGCTCTCGCTCTCTGACGCGCTTTAAGCGATCTCCTCTCCGCCGTGTGCCCTGCTGTATTTGTAAACAGGGACATGGCGCGCTACAGCTGCGCGCAGCCGATTATTCGACAAAATTGAGATAATCAGAGATCGGCGTTTTTTCAGAAATTGATGTGCCCGAGAGTGGAATTGCGAGGAACGATGCTCGTTCAGCCATGAAACGTATTAATGAAGAAAAATTGGCCCGTTTTCGTAGAGGATAGATGGATAATTTTTTTTTTTTACGGTTTTCTGAATAAAAGTTAATAAGGTTTTATCGCGTGAAAGATAGGTTATTTGAAATAAGCTAGATTATTTTTTCTTATGTACAGGAGAACGGTACACGTTTCTAAGAGCCATATGTAAGGTCAAAGGCCGTATTGTGAGACACAAGTCTCATAAAATGAGACATTTAAAAAACCAATAGAACTTATATAAAAATATTTATAACAAAAATTGGGAAAATACATGTCTTGAATAATTATTTGATGCATGCTATTAAGAATTTTATAAAATAGTTTTTATAAGTTGACACTTGCATGTCTTTCATTCACTTAAAACGCCGTGAAAAGTTCAAGTACTTTTATTAAGAATGTTCAATAATTATGATATTAGTATAATTAGAAACCTAACATAAAATAATATAATCGAGGGTTAACGTTGGGTGCCATCCTTCAACATTCAAATGGACTTTTTATCCTAACCTTTCAACGACGTAACTCCTTGTATTATCGGCATAAAAATTTTCAAAACTACAGTACTTCTGATAGTTTAGAACGTCTGATCTTTCAAATACCGTTGTCAGAATTGGTCTAGAGATCGATTTAAGAAAGTTATAGTTTAATTTTTGAAAATAATACAGGGCTATTTGAGATTTTTTTTAATATTTTATAGTTCAAATTTGAAAAGGATTTGCTAGATTATTACAATTTTGTTAAAATATGTCCGCAATCATTTCCCTATTGAACTGTCGGAATTTTTCGAGTTCATGCATTAGGGACCGAGGCATTACTTACACTTCAAATATTGGTGATGGTATCATAAACCAATAATTCAAGTATCGTAATATATGCAAATTTTTTCCGTTCATCTAACTACAATTTATTTTTTTATTTATTCCATACAATTTTTTCAAGCTGAGATATTGAAGTTTAAAGATTGGATAATATTAAAATATCTAGGTGGTTAATCCATCAATTCTCGTGTTTGTGCAGCGTTTGAAATTCTCAAAAAAAAATTTATTAGATCGATCTTTAGACCAATTCTGGAAATGGCATTCTAGAGATGAGCCATCAAATTATCGAAAACAATGTGGTTAAAATTCTTTTTATAAAATATTTTTTCATAAATCTGGACGTAAGGATTGAGAAAATATGGACGTGAGCTTTTAAGTTGTGTCATTAATCTGGACGTCTAAATTAAGTACAATTTTTATGCATAAAATTATTTTTTCATGTTAAATTTATATTACAACCCACATCTTGTCCCCGAAGCTTAAAATTCATTATCATACTAAAATTTTACTATATTAGTGGATAATTTTATTTCAAAATCACATAATGGTCGGGTCACGCTTTAGACGCTGCTCACAATATTGCCAATTTACCTTACAGCGAGAAAATATTTATAGGTAGTTGATGTTGGATATCCACAACTACAGAACTGAAAACTACATAAAAAATCTTAATTCTTTTCGCTTATTATTGAGTAAAAATATTAATCATGTTAGCCGAATTCATATAATATTAAATTCTATTAAATTGTAAGTCAAATTTTTTTTATTATGTTAATTAATATTATGAATATAGATATATGAAAAATGTTTCCAACCCTAGTAATTTTAATTATAAAACTTTGTTTGATGCATAATGCAGCTTTTATTAATTTGTATTTAAATTGAATCTAATATGTACCAAAATAATAGTGCATAATGTTACGCATATTCGGAGAAACTTTGAAAAACTCCTAGCATACTTTTAATTGAATTACATAGTTTCAGAAATTTCTAATTACAACCGCAATATTCCGAACGTGTGATTTTTATTAATATCAGAAATATTACATGATGTTTGTAGTTTTGTATAATAATTTGTATAATAATTATCATGCTAATGTTTATTAATTAATATTCGTGCTGTACGGAATTGCCATTTTATGGTAGTACTTTAGAAAAGGAGAATATAGGCTTTAGCAAAGTAATGGAAGTGTTAAATTCTATAGAGAAAAAAGCTCATAGTTAGAAAAGGTCTTCTTTATACTTTCAGGAATACTGATGAAACTGTTATAAAAGATAATGCTCCCAAGTAATGT
Organism: Megastigmus dorsalis; assembly: GCA_900490025.1. Taxonomy (NCBI): domain Eukaryota; kingdom Metazoa; phylum Arthropoda; class Insecta; order Hymenoptera; family Megastigmidae; genus Megastigmus; species Megastigmus dorsalis. Next base: position 37,705 of record UELU01141560.1, read on the forward strand.
GAAAAAATCTTTGAGTATATGACCTGACCATGTAATTATTTTAACCTGATTACTCATGTAAAGTTTAAAGAAACAGAAATGAAAAATATACGTTTTAAAACTTGTGCATTTTTACCATTTTGTCATGTATATTAATTTTTCTTACATTTAGGGAATTCAAAGTTTTTTAATTTATATTTTTTACTTTTTATGACGAGCAAGTTAGAAAAATTGCGTTTTTAAATTTCATCTTAGTTTCTCTACTTTGTGCATATGCATTTTCTATACTTAAATAAATGAAAACATTTATTCTATTTATAAAGTTAATATAAAATGAAATTAAACAAAAATTGACTAGTTTAAAAAAATATAACGAAAGAAAAAAATAGTGAAAGTTATTTGAGACAAGTGAATATTGCGTTGATTGATTTATGAAGCCATAGATGAGCGATGAAATATATCTCCGTATTATACTCGACAGGAGTCTTTTTCTAGGTATAGAAATATTCTATTATATAATAATGATAAGAGCATAAATACGATCTTCACACTGCTCAATAATATCACAAACATTTAGCAATTAATATAAAATCAATTGGGACGATGACACTAGTAACGTTCATTCACCGGCGACCAAATCCTATACACCGATGCCATGATTCTATAATATGTATTTAAACTTAACGAATTGCTTTAAGCCCTAAAAAATCCTAAAATAACATTTTCCTTCTCGGAATAATACGATACGAAAGTCGTACAATTTTCATCCATCGTATATGCATACATAGATAGTCAAATAAATTAAAAAGGTATAGCATAACGCTGATCAGTTCGAACTCCGCCAAATCTCCGGCAGCTTCATTACGCGCATTCTTCCTCGTCACGTGCCATAAAATTCAATCGTACAAAGAACCTCCCTTAATTTTACTGCCCTACGAAAAGAAGAGAGAAGAGCGGAGTAGCGAAAAAAAAACACGAGCGAATCAGCAAAGCACACCCAGAGGATAGCTAGAGCCTCTCTGTTGTCTCTGTCTCTCTCTCTCTCACTCTCCTCTTACTACGCCCATCAAACAAATCATTCGGAAGACGAGGAGAGCACGGCGAAGGATCTGCTCACTCTCCGTCTCTCTCTCTCTCTCTCTCTCTCCGCTAGTCCGTATCCAGGGACAACCGTAGCCACCGGCTGCAGGAGGAGAGAAATAACCCGCACGCGGAGCTAAATCGGGATTAACATTCTCGAAATCCGCCGCAATAAAAAGAGAGGGGAAGCGCGGCTCGGCATCAGCACCACCACCACCGGTAGCAGCAGCAGCGGCAGAGACTAGAGAGAGAGAGAGAGAGAGAGAGAGAGAGAGAGAGAGAATGGACGAGAGAAAGAGAGAAAGAGAGCGAGGGAGTGAATCTTGCCATATCAAAGAGGCCAGGGCGCGTTTAGATTCAGTGAAGGGCAGTCTGAAATTGGAATGCTTGACTTGGCTCTCGCTCTACTCAACTCACTCTCTCTCGGGCTCTAAATTGGAAAACGAAGAACGAAGAGCCGCCGCCGCCGCCGCCGCCGCCGCCGCGGAGGGAGAGAAAAGCTCGCGCTGTTAAGAGAGAGAGAGAGAGAGAGAGAGAGAGACAGTGCAGAGGAGGGGAAACAAAGAGAAGTACCCAGCTACGAGAGGAGCGGGTTCGTTTAATATCCAATTTCCGAGACGTCAATCCTTTAACAAATTACCGGTCATTTCTATCAGCTCTCTCTCTCTCTCTTGCGCGCTCTCGCCTCTAAAGCTTTCCTCATTTTCTCTACCGCTCCCTGCGCTTCTCTCTCTCTCTCTCTCTCTCCCTCTTTGACTTTTTCTTTTTGCTACGTGTATTTGTCCTCTGCGGCAGTCTTCTATCTTTCTCCCTCTCTCTCTCTCTTTCTCTCCAGTGACGATTGCGAATTTTCCATGACGTATAGTTAAAGTGGGGGGGCGGGGTGAGGTGGTCGTTGAGAGAAGCTTGATAAAAGCAGAGCGGAATGAAGAGGGAGACGAGCACCAGCGGGGATGCCGGCCGCTTTCTTCTTTTAGGTGTACTACTTTGATTTTAATTAATCGAAGCTATTTTGGCGGATTCTCGGACTCTGTTTGGCGTTCCGATCATTTCCACGTGTACTTTCGCTGTGACGTTACATTTCTCTTAAATGGTCCATCAGAACCAGATTTGAGATTGTTCCCGTTTTCAATCGCTTTCCAGCATCCTGGATTTTAATCGCGTTGTTGGTTTCGTTATATGATATTCTGTAGCAACCATTTTTTTTTTAAAGGTAAATATTCACAACTTCATCTTAATGTTTTCCATCAGCTGCGGCGCTCATAAACCGGCCCGTATCAAAGCCTCTTAAAATAATTATTAATCGTATGAAAATACGCTGTTCCACGCGAAACGACCAGCGATATTAAGTAATATTATTTATGGCTAGATACTAAGTGTGCCACGTTAGCCGCGCACTCCCTTCATATACGCACATACACACACACTTGTGCGCGCGATGGAATACGTTGAGTGCGAGCCGCTTCTCAAATTCAGCGCTTCAAAGAACGCAAGGCGCGTCGGCCGGACACAGGTGATCCTCTTTGTTCCTGTTAGACGTGCGTTGAGGTGCATACGGTCGTGAAAAAGCCCCGCGCACACGCGCGCACACACGGACACACACTGGAAAAATGGAATTTTTTTCGCTCTGAAAAAAGCAGAGAGAGAGAGAGAGAGAGAAGAAAACGAGACGTCGCAGTCGCTGGTGAAGAGTATAACATCGTTTGCGCCGGTATTTTTATTTCCCCGTTTGCGTAGGCTCTTCTCCTTCTCTCTCTCTCTCTCTCTCTCTCTCTGTGCAAAGTCCGCACGCTATATAGACATGGAGAAAGAGAGAGAGAGAGAGAGAAAAATGTTTGTAATGAGAGAAAATTCGTATAGTTACCGTTTACATTTTAAAAGGACGAAGAGGAATGTAAGCTCGCTCGGCGCGTCCGTTGCGAAAGAGAGTTGAATAATTTTTTGCTCGCGGCCTCTCTCTCTCTCTCTCTTTCTCTCTCTTTGCAGCTCTGCACGTGTATAGGCAGGATTGCAGGTCGGGACGAGTTCTTAAGTTGGCAAAAGTTTTTGCGAAATTCGGCGTATTTCTCGTGCAAACGCCAGCAGCGGTGCTCGTGCGCGGCGTTTTTCGCAAAAAGAATTATATAGCTACAGGCTCGCACAGCCCGGACCAAAAGAAATTCTTATACACTTCGAAAGCGGCGGAGTATCCGCGTAGTCCAAACGTGGGCTCATTTTTACAATGGCGCAACTATAGTAAAACGATACATCGAGTGTAAACGTATAAATAATCCACGGTGACGGTGATCCAAACTACAATAGAAAAATAAGGGGATCGCAGCAGAATCGGTAAAATATTTTCACAATCTGTGCGGAATAATCATAAAGTCGATCGTTGGGCCATAAAATTAAAAATTTGCCGGCTTCCCGGTGCTTTTTTAAAAAGCCGAACACAATTTCTTAAAAGGCGAAAAAACCTCGGCTATACACTCATTCGTGCTTGTATACACTCCCTCTCTCTCTCTCTCTCTCTCTCTCTCGCAACGTTTTTAATTAAAATCGGACGTGCGTAGAATTCGCGTATGCGAGAGAGCCCGGTTACAGTGCATCAAGACAGTTTCTGTCTCTCTCTCTCACTCGCCCCCTTCTGGCGAAAAAGAAAAAAAAAACGAATTTTCGACCCCGAAAGAGGTTAATTTCCGCGCCAGATTTGCCACATAAATTAAAAATTCGCTCCCGCTTTCGCTATACGTATATATATGTATATACACACACACAGACGTACATATGCGAGTAGAAAATTTCGGAGTCTCCTAAAAAATCTCTCGCTCGCTACACAGATGGGAGAGGAAAAAGTCGTCGAGTGCGCGTCCGGCTCGCTCGTTAAAAGCGTTTGAAAGGCACATCATCGGTACGAACAAGCCTCTCTCATTAGTCCGCGTGCGGGGGGGGGGGGGGGGGGGGG
>UELU01141560.1:41754-52634 GCA_900490025.1 Megastigmus dorsalis
GGGGAGAGGGGAAGGGGGTCGAGAGAGAAATTAAAAAAAAATTCGTCTCCTGGCGCACACACCAGCTGGCCGACGTCTCCAAAGTAACGCGTAAAGAGGGCGAGGAGTATTTTACGACTCTCCGGTACTGGCGCTCTGTATATATGCGCCTGTTGAATGGCAGTCGCGGGTACGACTCGACGTATCGCCGCGTTAAAAATCCTTCTTCCGCCTCATTTCTCTCTCTCTCTCTCTCTCTCTCTCTTACTCTGAGCCTCTCTCTTTCTTTGGGCTGTTTAACGAAATATAGAGGGGAGCGAGCGGAGCTGGTCTAGCCGAACGACGTCTATAAATGTGAACGCGAGACGAGCAGTGGTCTGCGTCCGGGCGAACGAGGCAAAAAGAGGCGAACGAGCGAATGGGAGAAAAGAACCGAGGTAAAAGAAGAGAGCGAACGAGCTCGAGGCGCGCATATACGTATATACAGGACTCTTTGCCGCGGCGGCGCTCGGCTTAATATAGCTCGTCCGAGTTAGACGCGCAAGGCACGAACCACCGCTGCTGCTGCTGCTGCTGCTGCTGCTGCAGGCTGCTCAATCTGAAGTACCTGCATTTTACGCGAACCTTGGGCTATTCACGAGGGAGAACGAGCACGACTGGGATAAAGTATTATTGCGCATAAAGATCGCCGGAGGACGGCCGCGTCGCGCAATTAAGCATCCGGCGCTGCTGCTCGGCACCCCGCGCCCTTCCCAGCTATTTTTTCTTCTTTATTTTTTTCGTTATACCGGATCTGTACAGCAGCGGCGGCTTAATCATGGGCGGGGGTGGAGGGTTAGTTCGAAACAAAAAGCTCGACGCGGGCACACGGTAGGGAGCGAAAGTAGATAACAAATCATCGGCATTTCTCAAAATGGCCAGTGGTGTAGGTTAGCCGGGGAAGTAGGAGCGCGAGGAGCGCCGGCCGCTACCAACAAACGCAATTACCCTGCGACTCGGACTCGTCGCTCGGCGGCGGCCAACCCCGCAGGCTCTCTCTCTCTCTCGACCAGTCGACATACGTACATGTAGCCGCCGCCATCCTCCCGACCCCCGAGTTCCGGCACACTACGCGTACCCAACTTCTCTCCCATGGCTTTGGGAGTCGTCGTGAGAGCGAGCGCCTGTGCAGACGCATAAACACACGGGTCCCCCGCACTGGCAGAGCCACGGTATAAGACACACCCCAAAAGCTCCGAGGGCGCCGAGTGCTCTTTCGGCAAATATATTATTTACATCGGCCCTCGCGGCCCGGCGGCTGCTGCGTTTTATTTTTCTTTCCCCGGGCGCGCGCGCGCGACCGACCGACCGACGGGGCTTCCCTTGTTTTTCTCTCCTCCTCCACCTCCGCTCACTTTTGTTCGTTCATTTTCATCTCGTGTATATGGCCGAGAAGAGGGCGACGGGCCATGAGAGGCTGTGCGCTCTCTCTCTCTCTCTCTCTCTCTCTCTCTCTCTCTAGCCTTTAGGTGTTTCCCGTTAAAATGGCGGCGGCGGCGGTGGCGGTGGACGATGTCCTTAGACGTGTAGCTCGTCGCGGCCTTTTCTTTTTGCGCTGCAGCTTAACCGGGCCGAGGGATCATTCGCCGGTGTGACGAGGGTTTGCCCGAGAGAGAGAGAGAGAGAGAGAGTGGAGCGCGGATTTATCGCTTCTCTGGGATATGTGCAGCGTCGCTCGAGGGTGGAGTTTTTGCGCTGCGCGAGAGACATCGACTCTCCTTTTTTTTCGCAGCTGCTTCTGTCCTCTCTCTCTCTCTCTCTCTCTCTCTACTGCTGCTGATGCTGCTGCTGCGCTCGCTCTCTCTCTCTCTTTTTTTTGCTTGCACGGGATTTTATTTACGTGTAAATTGATGAATATTTAGGGAGAGTGTTTAGGGGTGGGACGAGAGAGGCTATATAAAGGATGTAGCTGGGCTTGAAATTTTAATCCGATGATTCGGCTCTTTGATACGGCTCGTCCTACCGAATTAGCCTATTTTCATTTCAATGAATAATATCGCTTTCTCGGCGCTGTTCGAGGGAAAGGATGAAAGTGTAAGCTGGGTCTTTTTTTTCATATATCCAAATGAGTAATTATGAGAATGTGTATTCATCTATTAAAAAACGAATGATAGGTTTGGAACTAAAGAATGGCAAAATATGCTTTTTGAAATTTTAAATGGCAATTATATCAATCAGAAATGCTCGTGTATAAATTCTTGAATATTAAGTTGTCAATGTTCATTGGTGAAACCAATACTGCTCTGATTTTTATTTAATAGAGTAAATCTGTATTCTTTCAGTCACAGATATTTGCAAGTTAATTAACAGGTGAATAAGAGACTTTAAAACGTATATAACGTTTTGAAGTCTATAATTTCACAAATTAAGTGGACCTGCAAATAAAATTTTTTTTTCTTGAACCTGAGAAAAGCAAAAATTTATTTGAATTTATTTTAATATTTCAATGTTTATTATGTGTCAAAAGAAATGTGAAAAAGTTATATTTCATTCCTTAATATACAAGTTCAGTCTACGAAGTCATTACAGTTTCATTTATCCACTTTTTTCACTCGCGCAGAGTTCTAGAGCTAAATCTTAATGAATTTTAACTTTACGGAGCTCATTTTGTTCCTGAAAGAGGCTTCTATGTACTGGTTTTTTAGATTTTGAATATTATTCATAAATACACTTTGAAGAATAAAATTGTGACAAGAACTACGAAAAATTAAAGAAAAATATTTTTTTATATAACTGAAAAACTTAGACCGTAACCAATTTTTTTAAGAGTAATATGAAGTTAAAATCGATTAAGATTAGGCTTTGGAACCTTACACAGAGAGAGAGAGAGAGAGAAAAAAATGGATAAATAGAACTTCAATGACTACGTGCACTATTTCACACTATCTAAATTTGTAAGTTTAGGTCTCCAAACTGATTATCTATTTAAGGGTTTGTGAAATAAAGAAGAAAATTAGTGCACGCTAATCCCCTTAATTCAACAAAATTTACCTGCATTCGCAAGTTTTATAATCATAAAATACGTAATTCAAAACGTTGTTTCATGTAAGGGTAACAAAAGACAGTATCGAGATAGGGAGTCGAATAATTTAGCCTACATATCGGAGAAGCTCGTTCAAACGTCCGCTAACCCAGAAAAAAAGCAAGCCAAACATACATATATATAATTAATCGAAATCCATTCATCGTCGCAATTCACTCGATATTCGCTCTCTTACACTCGGCCGCCGGCTCCTATCTAAAATCTTACGAATCTCGCGAGGTTCTCCCAACCTACACACACACACAATCTGGCAGCCTCCAGCAGCAAAAAGAGGCAGTAAAAAAAAAGAGAAAAAAAGAACAGACACGAGCTCGGCGGCGATAGGGTGCGCGGCTCATTTATACCTGCGGGACGTGCGGTGGCCGCGTATATACCAAGTAAAACCGTTGAAAAATGATATCCGAACATCCACCCCTTCGCTCGTATACGAATATATACATGCATACACGTATATATACACGTGGACGAGGGTATAACGGCAATAGAGACTTGGCCTCGCTGTGTCATCGCTCTCACCGTGCTGGACTTTCTAATCGTTCCTTGCGCCTGACACGCTCGACTCATTAATTTTCACCCCCGCCAGCGACACTTTCTCGCTGTGTGTGCCTGTGTGCGCGAGTGCGTAACGCGGTATATATATATATGTGCCTGAAAGGAGAAGCTGCGCGGCTCGATTTTTAAAAAGCCCCGGAAAAAGTATCGGCTAATGCGCGACTCCGGGGAAATATTGTTTGGTATAAATCTTGAATCGAGCGCAAAATGAATTGTAATCAATCGACGCGTGGCTCAGCGTGAAAGCTTAGATCGAAGCCGCGGTGTACGGAGTTATAAGTTGACGTTGAAAAAGAATGATTTTTAATTTAAATATATGTATATATATTACATAAATGTAATAGATCGTTAAAGTATATTAGTGAATTTGGATTTAAATAGTCGTTATTATTCTAGCACTAATGAAACTTCCGAATAAAGAATACTTTCAAACGAAAGACAAACAAAAACTCGGCGGTATCGCGAGATTAAAAGCTGCACGGGTGCGCGCAAGGCACATAAGAACGTGCACCGATTCTCTAAAACTATATAAACTCTCGTTTGCCTCCTTGACAAGGCCGGCAAACACACAGGCAAACACACAGGCAAACACACACACGCACACGCACTCGCATTATGTCAACCTCCTGCAGTCCAGCAATTGTTTACGTTTGTTAAACAACCGTATAAAAGCACATTCCCAGGCCCGAGGGCAAAAAGCTCAGCCAGACGCTTTTCTTAAGCGCCGCCGTCGTAAAAGCATACGCTGTGATGCGCATCTCCTTTTTCCGCGGCGGCGCGCGCACCGACTGCAAAACACGCATGGCAAGCTATATACATACAGCAGCATGCGTCCCGCCTCGCCTTTTGTCAACGCGCGCAAATATTTAAACATCGAGAATGCGCGAGAGTATCGTCGTAAAGAAAAAGCGGCCGGACCCTCCGCCCGGCTACATTTCGAGCTGCTGCGCATAAGCTCCAAAAAGAGGCTCTCTCCTCGAGCTTATGCATTATATCAGCTGCAAGCACGGGCGCGGCGATCCCTTTTTCTCCGCGAAAAATTCCTCTCTCTCTCTCTCTCTCTCTCTCTCCTCTCTTGCCATGGTCTCGCGAGCGAGCGGCGTCGGCGGCGGCGGCAAAAAGTAACGGAGTGTGTATAGCGACTGGCGCGGCGGGGGAGGCCTGGGGTCGGAGGTTAGATTAATGGTTGAGAAATGCAAATTGTCCGCGCGGGGCTGGACCCTCGCGAGGAGAGCACCTCAACCTCCACTTCTTTCTCTCTCTCTCTCTCTCTCTCACTCGCGCGCGTCGCGCTTTTTTTTGCTCGCTCTGTTTTCCCTCTGACCTGGCGGCAGTGAGGAGGACGAGGACGAGGAGGAGGTGGAGGTGGCCGGGACTTTTTTTTCGGTACCCGAGAGCGAGCGACACACACAGAAGGGCTGCGCCGGCGTCGCTGCAGGCCGGGGCTGGATAACGCGGTGTCTCACCCGTTCTCTCTCTCTCTCTCTCAGTCCGGCAAAAACCCCCTTAGAAATATATCGTAGGTCATTTCCCTTGCTAAATTCGCTCTCGCTCGCTTCCTCTCTCTCCCGCGAGCGAGCGAGGGAAAAAAAATTACAGCGATCCCGTGGAAAACTGCACTCGGCCGTTGCCTCTGGCCCTCCTCCACCCCGGCTTGAGCCACCCTCTCGTTTCTTTCTCTCTACGTCCATCCGCCAACTCTCTCTCTCTCTCTCTCTCTCTCTCTCTCCTCTTTTCTCTCGTGCGTTGCATCAGTGGCACTGTGTGTGTGTGTGTCGGTGCTTCCTTCTCTCCCGGCGCTTTAAAGGGTGAGGCTGCGTGTGCAGCGGCAGAAACGCGAAAGAGAAAGAGAGAGGGAGTGCGAGAGAGGGAACTGCACGTATAACGCGTATGTACATATATATGTAGCCTGCACAGTCGCTATATACACTCTTTACGTTCGAAATGTGCACGGGAGGCTGGAGGTAGAGTGTGGGTGTGGGTGTGCGCGTGTGCAGGGGTATACAGCGGCGAGACTGACGGCGGGGGAAAAAAATGGCTGGGCGCTCGCGCGCGAATCCGTTTGAGAGAAGAACCGTCGAAACGCTCCGGCGCCGCCGCCGCCGCCGCCGCTGCACGCCAAGTTTTTTTTCGCCAGGCCGGCGAACGCGATGAAGAGAGAGAAAGAGAAAATGTGCGAGCTCGCTTCTCTCTCTCTCTCTCTCTCTCTCTGCAGCTTCTCTCCGCATGGTATATAGGCGGCGGTGCGCACGCGATGCACAGAAGGTAAAGCCAAGCGGAATATAATCGGCGAGCGATTGCTTTATATTCGTTTTTCGCCTTTATTTGCGGATATGTGGATTAAGGGCGACCGATTTATCGAACGAGAGGACAGCTCGCTCCACTCCTTCTCTCTCTCTCCCTCTCATTCTCTCTTTCTCTCTGTCTCGCGTACATCGGAGTGTACAGAGAGACCGCGAGTATATAACATAAACACCAGAGCTTTTCCGCTTTCTCTCTCTCTCTCTCTCTATCTCTCTCTCTCCTATACTTTCTGCGCTTCTCTACAGGCTACTCTCTTTGTGCGAGGCGAGAGCGACTGTGTATATATGCGGCGCGATGAAGCACGCACCGATGATATGCTGCCGTCGACGCGCCTCTATATATATATAGATATGTGCCGGTGTCGTCCAAGTGATCGGCTGCACGTGCCGTGTCTCTCTACCTTTCTCTTCCTCTCCTCTCTCTCTCTCTCCCTGTCTGTCTGACAGTGTTCGAGTCGGAATCGCTTGGCTGCAGGAGTGCAGTGCGCGGACGATGAGTCTCGGCGCCCCCGAGTGAATCCGTAATTGTTGTCGATACTTTTCGCTCTCGCGCAGAATCCGCCGTAGTGCAGCGATTCATTTGTCGCGCGACTAATCGCGCTTTCCTTTATATTGCCGCTTTTCTATATACCTGATGTACGGAGCTTATTCAGAATCTGTGCTAACACTTTCGGCATCAATATGTTTTTACACTTTCTTTTCAACTATAATGGTTGAATAATGAATGTACGTTGTTTTATATATATTACGTGTTAACTTTATAATGATGCATTATATTTCTAGTAATAATGCAATAAGGAGTAACATTTACTTCAACCCCGAAAACTGAAAATTATGAGAAATAATGATTGCTCCACCTAAAACTATCCCTTAGTTGCGCGCGCGAACAATCGATTTGCGGCGAATAAAAACAGTATTTTCCCCTAAAGCGCATAAACAGAGGAGAGAGAGGAGAGAGAGAGAGAGAGAGTCGGGCGGGCAGTGGGCAAACGGCGACCACAAAAAACACATATATTGAGTGCCGAGTGAGCGAAAGAGGGCAACCAAAAAAAAAAGGCTCGCGAGCGCGGAAAAACACGAGCTGCGCGAAGAGAAAAAAAAAAGGAGACGCGGTATATACACACAGGCGCGCGGTCGCGGAGAGCTATAAACGCGGGCCGCGCTCCGCTGTTGCAGGACGCAAAAAAAGCGACCGAGAGAGAGAGGGAGGGAGTGAGAGAGTGTATAGGATCCTTTCGATCGAGCGACTCTTTTGGTCGCGCTCATCCGGTTCCCGAAGCGCGAAACTCGCGCGCCTATGACGCTCCTCCATCCGGTGCTCGGTGCTACTGGTGCTGATGCCGATGCTGCCGGCCGCGCTCGATAATGCTATCGCTTTTATACACCAGATTAGCCCATACTTCTGCTGCGCGGCCCGAAATGCCGGAACGCGCGTGTTCGGCCGCTTATCCGCGCGCTTTCCACGCGCTCTCCCATACCACCGGCCTCCGCTTCTGATGCTGTGTTGCAGTGGCCTTCGCTGCGCTCGGAGCTGATATACGTATATGTAGTCGCGGATTTCGATGCAGCTGGCGTAGCTCGGGAGACGACACGACGCTCGGTTCACAGAGCGAAAGAGAGAGAGAGAGAGAGAGAGACCTTGGCTAATGTGCGAACTTGATGAGAGAACTTTCGAGGATTAAGCTTGTGTTGCATTAGGGCTTTATTTTGGATTTAGAATGTTGATGGTTAAATATTGAGCGTATTAAATGAGTTTTCTGGTAATGATGGGAGAATATATATATATGGTTAAAGTAGAAATGGGCGAGCGACAATATTCGCGGATGAAAATATGACGGTTAATGGACCTGCTTATTCCTTTTAATATTTCACGTGGAAAACTCTAGAAAATCTATATATATCGTATACGTAAAATTCGCCACTGATATGGCGGTAATTAGGAATGTTGAAGCTGAATTTTTAAATTTTTGATGGCGGTATCCAGCCTCCGCTTCATAATGTTCCATTACGGTTTATCATCTATGAGAAAATTTTGCGAATATTTTTAATTAAGTAAGTTCATAATGCAAGCGTAATAATGTAATAACAGTTGCATATTATAATTATTTTCATTTTAATCATGTAAGCTTTGTAATTCATTTGCGAATACTTTGCCGCTATATTATTGTAACATGCGCAATTTCGTGCCGGGAATTCATAAGCTGTCGATGATGAGTAATGTTTGAAACAAAGACCACATTTAGAATTGTATTCAGACGATTATCGATATTACATTTATGTTATATTTTGTCTCTAAATCTCTTAGCTTTGATCATTCGATAGTAACATTAATGTATATTTCGAACCAATTTCGCCTCGTACATGCATATTATACGTCAAGTTTTCGAGAGTGAATTTTCATTGTATTACAGGTGCACTGTAAATCTGTTGAAATACATTCAAGTTAAAAAAGTCTTTTTTGGTTAAGTTAAATGATAGTTAAATGAATTCGAGTGAAAAACAGTTATTCATTCTTTCTTATCATTTTTATTCGAATATTCGAGTAATCTCTGTATTTGTAATTTTTCTCGAAAGGTCCCCAGCCACTTGGTCGGTTCTTCGCCAGTCGTGACTAGTCATAATTGAAAATCTTAGCTTTTGAAAAAAAAATCTGAGAATGTCCAGTCGAGGATGAAAGAATATTATAAATGCGAAAATATAATCGATACCTTTATGTATAGATAGGAAGTTTACGTTTGTCAAAGTGTGTCTGATGCATGGGGACCACCGATGTTGAGTTTTGTCGTATTTGAAATGCTTTAACTCCCCTGACCCAACTGACGAGATATCTCGTCGCAACCAAATGATTTTCGTCAATACACGTTTTCTTATAACTTTTGAACGATGTGTCTTAGACTCGATTTTCCTCGCGTGCACATGTACAACATTTGAAAGAAAATGCAATTCAATTATACATTCGAGGAATTTATAGCCTCTATACACTACTGCATTACTCAAGTATACTTTGAGTACGATTAAAGCGAATACTGCACGCATACGATATTCCGTTTGTATTAACAATCTTCGCTCGGTGTATATTTGCAAAAGTTAATATTAAACCTTGTGCACTGGTTCCATCGCGCTGGCATCCACACACAGACTGCACACACTCATTCAGGAGCACTAGCTCTTTTCATTTCGTTCTTATTTATTCATTAACAATAATTTCGCGAATGGGCGAATTTCGCCTGCACACACTCGAGTGTATGCGCGGACCGTTTCTCTCTCTCTCTCTCTCTCCCGCTCTCTCGCTCTCACTCAGCCCGCGAATGTAAAAAAAGAGGAGGCTCCCGTAGAAGAGTGAGTGAGAGAGAGAGAGAGAGAGAGAGAAAACGAAATAATTACTCAATTACGCAATTACGTTATTAATTCGACGTTAAGTAATTGCAAAAAGGACAAAAATTAGGAGCACTTTAATCACGTTTTCGGACAGCGCTCGCGCAAAAAGCGCCCAATCCGCTCGCCTCGCTCCCTGCAGCTCTCTTTTCCATTAACATTTTAGGCGGAGCTCGCGGAGCTTCTCTCTCTCGCTCTCTCTCTCTCCTCGTAGCACTTGAAAATGTCATTTGGACAGACGCACACGTTTATACGTATATAGCGTTATGTGTGTTATATATATACGTGGGACTGTACAGTGCGAAGAAGGTGGAGGAGCGCCGGCCGTTGGGTCGAGGACGCGCGGTAGTGTTATATACGGACGATTTTATGCTCGCACTGACACAAAGAAAACCGAGAGACAAAGTGCATCCAACAGAAGAAGGAAAAATTCGCGAAACTCGTGGATGGATACGTGTGTGTATGTAGCGCATCCAATCTGGCGTCGGTACTAAAGTAGAGAGAGAGAGAGAGAGAGAGAGAGAGAGAAAGAGAGCAAGTCAGAGCGAGAGCATTATAACGCGGACGAACTTATGTGCAGAGTGGAGTCGCGTCGCAGCACCGGGGCTAATAACGCCGCCCAGTATTTCGTAATTAGCGCGCTCCTTTAATCCACCTAACTGCTAAATATTTCCGTATGGGGGCAAAGAGAGAGAGAGAGAGAGATAGAGGTAGAGGGACGGATTCCGCGTAGTCAAGGCTCGCAAAGCGCAATATAAAGTTATGTCTATATGTGCGTGTCTGTGTGTGGATGTAGGAGAGAGAGAGAGAGAGAGAGAGAGAGAGAGAGAGAGGAAGGTTGGCTGAGTTGGCTCTGACTTCTCCGCGGGGACACACCGGCGCGGCCCCAGCAGCCGTATATATACATATGCCAGGGAGAGATGCAATTTGATTGCGCGCCGCTGCAACCCGTAGTTGCCTGGGAACGAAGAACGTTTGAGGACAGAGGACAGCTACGAGCGCGCCACTCTCTCTCTCTCTCTCTCTCTCTGTGTATTTTTGTGCAAAAAAATTTTTTTTAACCCCGCCGAGGCTCAAAAGAGAGAGAGAGAGAGCTCTACGTGGGTGTGCGCTTTTTTTAATGCCCTTTTACGCGCCGAGCTCGTAAGGCTGGATTTCTTTTTCTTTTACGCGCTCCGGCGAAATGATTACGTGGCAAATGTGTATGCGTGCGTGTGTCGGTTTGTTTAAGGACGGTTCTACGTAATCTTGGTACTTTGACGAATGTATTGCGCTTAGCTTACAATTAATCGTAACACGGGATTAAAATTCAGGGGAGTGATTAATGCCGTTAAGTGGTCGCGGCCTTTAAAAAGATTTACCTTAAGGTGATTCCAGTTCTTATATGTAGCGGGGATATTTATTAAACATAGGCTTATACGAATGTTTGAGCGACGAAGCAAAAGTTTGTGCGATATTTATATTTGCTCCGTATAAGCTTCGTTCATTCAGTAACGTTCTTTTCTAGGAATTCCGAATTGGCAGGATTTTTATACAATATATTATATGGCACTGCGAAGATTATTTAAAAAAAAAAAAAAAAAAAAAAA
>UELU01141560.1:52654-85176 GCA_900490025.1 Megastigmus dorsalis
GAATACGATAAATTGGGGCTTATGCATTTAATTTTTTGTCAACTGAATAAAACCAAATATTTAGGATTTAAGGGACTGAAACATCGTTATGTGACGCTATGCTAACGAATTAGAATATGAATGAATACGAATGTCGCGTAAAGCTGGTCATTATTTAATATAGTATATGTAATGTATTTCATAAGAACACGAAATAATTGCTGTCATGGTAACATTGTTAAAGCTATTCTCTATAAACGTAAAAAAAAAAACTGAAAAATCACCCGTCAATAATTAAAATATTTCTATCTAATATCTAAAGCAAAATATTTTTTTACCAACTTTCTACTTTGTATTAAATTTCTCTTCTTCGTTACTATACTCGATCGCACAATCTCCTCAAGGTACATCATCTAAAGAAGAAAAAAAAACCCGAAACGCTCGAGTCCATCAACCACACGACCCAAAAGAAAATCGCGAAGAAGAAGTCCATCGTGCCCGGCACACGCTTTATTCACCGCCTCGCTTCATAATGATAATACGTATAAATAAAGGAAGCATCGTGTCCGGAGCACAAAAAGGTATACAAGAGCGATGCCGCAAAGGAAGAAAAGAGCGCGGCGCACATACGCGGGACCGCCGAGCGCGCTACACAAAACGACGATTCGCGAAAATGATATGCGCGCCGAGACATTCAGAGACTCCCGCGCGCATGTAAATTCCCGATGAAGTTAATGCGGTCGGCGCGGTCCTGAGGGGCAGCAACGCAAAGAGAAAGGGAGAGAGAGAGAGATAGAGAGAGGTAACCCGAGCTTTCGCTCTGCTGCACACCGAAAAAAGGCCAACAAAGAGCGAGCGTGAGACGCACTCTCGCCAAAAAAGAAAGGAAAGAAGAAGAAGAAGTATGAGGAGGAGGAGGAGGAGGCGGAGGAAAAAAGGTGAGAAATGTCGAGGCAAAAGGTAGAAAAGCCATAGAGTGCAGGAGCGCGCGGCTGGAGGAGGAAGCCGCGGAGATACTTATTCTCATTCGCCGTGGCGCGGAAGGACGAGCCTCGTGGGAGGAAGCTGGAGGAGGATCTCCCGCACTCTCTCTCTCTCTCTCTCCCTCTCTCTTACTCTTTCGCTCGGCGGCTGAGCTCATTTGTTACCCTTAATGTCGTGCCGTGCCTTTGCTCCAACTCCGCCGCCGCCGCCGCCGCCGCCGCTACACTGCAGCCCAGAGACACTGTGTCTTCTTCTCTTCCTAGTCGTGAAAAATTGCGCTCGCGCCAACCGGTCCGGAAAAACCCGATAAACTCTACAATCAAGAGCTCTTGATATGGAAATATGTATATAGGAAGCTCGCAGCAAAAAAAAAAGAGTTTCCTCGCACACCAGCCAAGATCTTTATATAACGGCGCTTGTTAACTTTTCTCTTGCGCCTCTACTACGTGTCTGTGTCTGTCTGTGTGTGTGTGTGTGTGTGGCCCAAATGCGATTCGAATGAACTTTTAATTACGACAAGCGCGACGCTGCTTTTACCTTAATTCGTAATGCCAAAAGCGCGTTAATGAGATTTATATTTGAAGCTGGACGTTCGCCGCTGCTGCCGCTGCTGTCGCTGCTGCTCCGCAAATATCTTTAGCGTTTAATTACTTAGGTTTTTCGACGTTTGACGGTACAAGTGCGAATCGCCGATGCGTGAATTGAGAAGCTGTTCTCGGCTCTAAATCAGAGCAGCCGTCGTGCAGAGTCTTGGAACTCTGTCGACGCGATGAATCATGGATGATGCGCTCAAGTATAGTCGAGCTAAATAATTTGTCTTCGTTAAGTTTCTCCATTTCGGGAATGAGAAATGTGGGATATTTGGTATAATGGATTGTATTAAAATCACGTTTAAGTATTGTCTCGTACTAATGAAACCCGAATAATCTCTATCCTCGAATATTTTTTTAATACATAATAAATACGTCTGCGCAGCCGTCTATTCATTAATAGTAGCAGGGGAGAAATGAAGAACGGCGCTTCTATATCGCTCGAAACGAACCCCCGAAAAATGTATTATATCGAATAACAAGCTTTCGCAGCCTGAATTTTCGCCTCGCGCATGTATATATATGTACACACGCGTTATTAGCGAAATAATTTGGCGAAACTATATATAATCGTGCATAAATGAACTCTTCCTCTCTCTCTCCCTCCTATTATCAAGCTCCGCAACTTTGCACTTTAACTAATAACAGAACTGCACCATACAGACACACACACACACATACATATATATATATAGAGAGAGAGAGAGAGAGAGAGAGAGAGAGAGAGAGAGACCGAAAATCAAGCTGGCGAACGCGGAAGCAACTTCCTACTTCAACTGATAACAAACTCTAGGAAAATCAGGCAGTCGAAACTCGCTCTCCCTCCGCACTATGCACGAAATACAAAACAAACTCGGTAGCGGCCACTCGGGCTCCCACGTATACCTTATCCCAGGCTATTACCGAGCCGGCCCTCGCTCCACTTCCGCTCGCGCGCGAATTATCGGAAATGACGCGAGAGCGAGAGATAGAGAGCGAGAGATAGAGAGAGAGAGAGAGAGAGAGAGAGGAAAGGAGAGGGAGTGAACCCCGGGCGAACGAAACTCCGAGAGAGAGTCTCCTCGGATCCTTCTCTAATTTATGGCTGGCAATCTGAAACTTGCTGCGGTTCTACGTGTATATATATATGTATTTATGTATATACGTATATAATGCTAGACTCGAGGCCGCACGTGGATTCGGAATAAGCCGTTCCTGTATTATAGGAAAGCAGAGCGAAAAGAGAGAAGAGAGAGAGAGAGGGAGACTATATATAGAAAGAGAGAGAGAGAGTGCGGAGCGGTAATCGTTCGCCGATATGAATGTCCTGTCAGTAGCAGCGGCTCCTTGCCAAGAACGCGCGCGGGAGAGAGAGAGAGAGAGAGAGAGAGAGAGAGCAGCCCTGCTAATATGCCGCTTTCTCTCTTTCCCCGCGCTCGAAGGGAATATTTACGAGGGTCGAAAAAATATCGCCCTTGTGCCCCGTTCTCCTTTTCTGCGAGGAGAGTGAGAGAGTGAGAGAGTGAGAGAGCGAGAGAGTGAAAGAGGACTCGTAAAGAGAGGGAGAAAGACAAAGGGGACTGCGATGACGGGGCCAAGGGATATTACAGGCCTGCGATCTCCTCCACCCTGCAGACTATATAATCTCCGCGAAAATTGATTTTTCCTATATATTCAAATGCTCGCGCTCTCACCGACATTCGTACGGCCTGGGATTATAAATATATACAAGCCGGAAAGCGACTGATTTCTGAGATGATCGGGAATTTTCCTGGAGGAGGGACTAATTGTGATTGGTTTGGGTGCTGTGTCCTAATGAATATATTGTAATGGTTATCGAGGTTCTTTTATTCGTCCTATGACGAGATGAAAATGTACGACTCGGCGAGCCGCTATTTTCTTTTTTCTTTTTTCTTTTTCTTTTTCTAATCAATTTAGTTCAGGTTCTATCCACATGTATTATACATTGGAAAAATTTTGATCATCGCAATTGCAAGTTTTGTTGAATGTGCACTGACAAATGTTTGCTTGAAATAACTATATATTTTAAATAAAAAAATTTTGTTTTAGGTAAATTAATATAGTCATTTTTGTATCAAGTTCTTTAGTTGAAACGAGTTACATAAGCCAGATTAGATAGATAGGTAGATATTTACTTCACATGTTTTTATACGTATGCACATATTGCACAATTGTTCCATGGTATCGCAGTTTTGTTAAATTTATCAATTTAGAAAATTGTTAATCTACAAGTAATATCGTAAAGTGTCTTAGATTATTTATCCATGTACTTATGGGGTCAATCTCGAGCCAAGCCATTTTGTATAAAAACATTAATACAATTAATTCGTTTTTAACTTTTTATATTAATATAATATGCTAGAATATGTTCCTTTCCAAGAACAATATATATTATTATAATTTTAGCCATTATAGATCTAACTATCATCACTTCTCAGTTGGATATCCTCTGGTATTATTACTCTAGCACTCATTCAGAGCCAAAAGTTCCAGTATCATAAGGCTTTTAAGCAAGTATTCATCAAAATGACTTGAAATTTCGTGGAGTTCGTTAAAATATAGTGGACTTTGACGAAAGTGCAGTAAATTATTGAAAAACTTTGTGAAAATCTTTATACCTAACATATATTGGTAAAATTATTATTTTTTAATTCTCTTGCATATTTCCATAAATGAATTTCACAAAATTTCAAGTCATTTGGATGAAAACTCAACGGGAGGAGTATGAGCGGATATCTAACTACCACTTTGCGTCGAATAAGGTCTGTTTGTGTCTTCCTGACGTGTCCACCATACCAGGGGCCAAATGAACACATAATTTACTATTTTTACCTTGGATTTTATCCTGGAAGGCTCGTGTATTTTTAAGTCTTCGAAAGAAATTAAAACATTGATTCAAAGAGATCATTAGAAGCAAAAAAGTATTATAAAAATTTAGAGCTAAGTAGCTACCATCGATTTTGCACTTCATATAGTACATACTTTACATTTTATCAATTTTACTTAAATTATCTAAGTTTGATGGACTTTCATCATCAACTGACCAAGTATATCATTAAATTGTGCACAGCCAATTTGTCTTTACATCGATTTTGTATTTCCCGAGCATTTATCAGATTTTCTTATTAAATTATTGAATTTTGATAGACTTTCATCATCATTTCATGAAATATTACAAAATCATATAACAATACAAAATTGGCAAATTGTTTATATGGTAATGAATTTTGTTTACAAGATAACTTATACAAACTGCATGTGTTTGCTGCGTGTCCGATTAAAATTAAACAGAAAATTAATATTTAAAACTAATTAAGTTTACAAAGTTTGCTTTATGTAATCAATCTTGTTAAATAAATAAATAAATAAATAAAAATTAGATTTTTAGCTGCAAATAATCTTTCTCGATTTCTATTTAGGACTACTCATTGCTGTTTTTTTCTCAAAACTGTCATTCAAAGTATTATTATTTTTTACAAACATACATACAAAGTGTTTATATTTATTCTTTTTCGAAAGAGACAAGTGTTTAAAAATATCATTCCAGCTTGACAATGATGATATTCAATCAACAGTTTAAAATCATCAACGAGGAATCTAACTTTATCGTATGCCACATATCTGCAACTTATAAATGCAAGTCCTCCTTTTCTCCAACCGCACTCTCTCCAATGCGCGTCACATCACACCCAGACAAACAGTAACGGCAAAGCAAAAGCGTCAAACCGTTTTACGCGCGCGTCTGCTCGTATCGCGCCCGTGTGTGCATTCTCCAGGAATCGCTCAATTTGTTCGGAAGCGATGTTATCCTTTTTATGTATCAAACGCGTGTCTTTTTTTTTGCCTATCGATTCATCGGCTGACCCTTCGTCGACTCTATATGCATATACACGTATATGTATACGCGCGCGCGCACACCGGCTGAACACCAGTGTTTGAAAGAGAGAGAGAGGCGAGCAAGTGAGTCGGAGCGTGCACGGATTATCTACGCGTATACAAATATTTTTATTTTTCCCCGCGGCAGCCGAGGAAATTTGAAAATTCCCGTGAATGAATAAAAATATGCTTGGTATTGCCACGCTCTTTTTCTCTCTTTCGTGATTTTATACTTGACACGTAGACGAATATTTGTTTTGAAACTGTCGGAACGTTTGCTGCGTTCTTTATTCTAATTCTATGCTTCTCCTTCTCTATTAACCGCCAAGTATGCCTCTTTTCATCGCAGTTTCATTCGGACAATCGAGTCTGCAAATAAATGGTAAGTGCTTCCCGTTCATTCCACCGCATTATAGAAATTAACGTCCTTGTTACCTATATGTATATATACATGCATCGATATAAAAAAGGTAAGCACAAAATTAATGCATTCTTTTCAGAGTCGAGAAGCAGCTCTTGCACCGCGCGAGTTTACCAATCCACCTATATAAATAAGCATTACCATTCCAAGACAACAAAAAAAAAAAAAAACTCCCAAAAAAGCAACAGTAGCCTTACGTTCTCTCGTTGAATTCCATTACACACACACACACACACACACACACGCACACATTCATACAGAGCTGCGTATACACGGAGTAGAGGCGCGCCTGACGCGAATACAAAAGTGGCCCGCGCGCCCCTAAAAAAAGCGCCGCCGCCGCGGCCATTCGTCCCCGCGAAAAAACACACGCACACTCAGGCCGGCCCTCAAACAAAGATAAAGCGATAAGCTCAAATAAGATATCGCGGGGGTGGCGCGCGCGACTATGTATACGTACATATAGAGGGAATAGCGTTGCCGTCTCTGGCAGAGAAGAAGCGAGTGACAAAAAAATAACACGCGCAGAGAGGGAGTGAGAGAGAGTGAGAGAGAGAGAGAGAGGGAGTTTGTAAAAACACACAAAGCCTCTCTCGCTCTTTCTCTGTTCCGTGTATACGCGTGGCCCGAGCGCGCGCGCGCCTGACCGTATAGAGCGCATTTACGTAAGCGCTCCGCGTACCGTTCGAAGTGCTTTACTTTACATACATTAGTACTATTCCCGCGCGCAGTACGTGAATATACGAAGCTTCGGCTGTATACATGTGGGTGCGTGTGGGTGCGTGTGGGTGCGTGTGGGTGCGCGCGTGTGTGTGTGTATGTAAGCGCGTTTGTACGATCGCCATAGTAGCGGTGCGGTTCGAGGGAGGCAGGGAAGAGGTGCAGTGCAGCAGCCACGGGGTAGCGGTGGATCGGGGGGAGGGGCTGTTTTATTTAGCGAGGGAATGTTGACGAAAAATACCGAGTCAAATGTATGCTAAAATTTTTGGAATGCCTCGCTTCTGATTTCCACAGGCGCTCTCTTTCTCTCTCTCTCTCTCTCTGCTTTACGCGCACTTTTGGCGCTTTCAATCTTTTGTGTATGTGCGGCAGAGCGAGCAGCACGTTTTTTTTTTTTTTTTATAAATGCGCGTCTGCCGATTTCGAGTGCGAGCATAAGCTCGTTTTTCGCATGCGCGTACACACAAAGTGCCAACTACGCGCGATATAATAGTTTATCATAAAAAATCGACGATCGAAGCACTGGTGTTGGTGGTGGTGGAGCTTTGAAGTTGCGATCGGCGCGTGGCAGAGAGCCGCGAGGGAAAGTTTCGCTGGTAAACGAAGGGAAGTTTGGCGCGCGCGGTATAACGAAGGCCGCTGATATATAGTAGTTCGCCTCGGTTCTCCATTTCAGACAACAACTCAAAATTACATCCCCGCTATCTAAAAAGTTTCAAATTCACTTCCATCTCGTACACAGACGTATATGTACATACGCAGACGCACACACACACGGGTGGGAGAGAGCGCGTGTATATGCGTAATATCAATTTTCCTCCTTCGAAGAATCCAACCCCTCGGTGGCGACCGAAGGGCAATTTAACAAATTATAACCATCGTCGATCCCCACCCACACACCCACACCCACTGTACACGGACAGAAGGACAACGTCTGGCCCTCCGCACTTACATCTATACACTGCACATATAAGTAAAGGCAATATCAGGCGATTCCATTACGAAAATCCTGCCCCTACCTCCCGCGGCTCTCTCTCTCTCTCTCTCTCTTATACACCCATAGACCATACATATCTAGAGGCCAGAAAATGCCATGGCCACGCCAGGAGAAACGTATATATAGTACATACATCGAGGGTGTAGACGCGTAGACAGAAGGGCGCACTCGTCGCATTGTGCGATTCGGCAAAGAGGGTCGGCCCACGTTGTAGCCGCACCACCGCTTCCGCCCTGGGTATACACATAAGAGTCGAAAGGTCGCTTGGAGGACAGCGACACATAGGCACGCAGACCGAGGGCTGCTATATACACGCACCGGGGTATGTATATATAGGTGGGATATACACGGGTTGGCCGGCCGCGGAGGCTCTCAAAAGAGAAAAGAGGGTCCTTTTCCTTCTCTTACTTGCCGAAGGGGTGCGAAAGAGAAAAGCCCGTATAGCAGTACCGAGGGGGTGTGCGAGAGAAAGGGCCGACGAGGATTGGCCGAGGCCTCGAGCCTCAGGGGGACCGGGGGGCTGTATAGATCAGAACGTAGGATACGCCGTTGCTGCTGATGCTGATGCTGCTGCCGCTGAGAGAGAGAGATAGAGAGAGAGAGAGAGAGAGAGAGAAAAGAGGGTATAAGCAAGTGCGCGAGCCGCTCGTCCGACTGTCTGCTGGAGGCGAGGCGAACTTAATGAGAGCCCGTTGTTATGAGGTTTTGACGTAGAGAGAGAGAGAGAGCGCCTCTCGCTCGCCATGCGACTGTCCGCCGAGTCGCTTGGAAATTGAAAATTGTTTTCGTACGAGGGTCGAGGGACGAGAGAGAGAGAGAGAGGGAATTTTATCTGCTAAGGAGCGCGTAAAATACCCGGGGAAGGAGGAAAATGATATTCCCCCGTGGCGTACGTGCGACGTATATCGTATACGTACAGGGAAGCGGAGCTGCAAAAGGGGTAATTTTTAGAAACGAGGGGCCGGACCACGTATACTCGATCTCTTTCTCTCTCTGGAGCTCCGTCCCCTTGTCGCTATAATGCCTCGCGAGTGTACGGAGCACGGTCCTGTGTATAATGTATTCGTCGGCTGACCAATGGCGAGAGCGGCTACGGCAGCTCGCTTAGGCGCCCTAGTAGCACTTCTAAATGTTCGCCGACTCGAAGTACTTTGCGCCGCGACAAAAATATACCTCGATATGTCGCAATATATATAGATTTTGCATATATATATATATACATTTGGTAGGTAATTGACTTTGTTGCCAGAGCTTATCAATCGTTTGTGCGCTTTTCTCGCTTCATCCCGAAATAATTGAATTCGATCCTAACGAGAAATGATCGATCATTATCGATTTAGTCCCCATAAAACCCGGCCATTAAGGCTTATTGCGCCCGTATACGCTGCTTAATCATTTTACGAGGTCGCAAAAACCGGCCACGACGGAAGCCACATCGAATGACCATAAAAACCCTCGTGGCGTATAGTACACACATATACTCGCGAGAGCACAGCTCGAAAATCGTCCGTGAAAATCATTTGTTCGCGGCGAAACGCCCAATGACGCATCCGCTGCACAGGACATAGGAGGCGAGAGATAGAAAGGCAAAACAAAAAAACGTCAATGGCACACAGTCGCTTAAACGCGTCTCCGGCAAATCCTCGGCTCGGAAAACTCTCTCCTCCCTCTCTCTTTAGCTCTCGCATCGTATATCCACGGACACCCGTCGCGCAAACAAAGCGATACAACGCATACGAATGCGGGGGCGTATAGGCACGGCTTAGACGCGGAGATTTCACGCGAGCGCGGGCGCATTTTTCCTTTATATTACTGCTGCTGCCGGTGAAAGGGGGGCATTTTTTCCGAGCACCACCCATAGCCGCGGTCTCGCATTTGGCTGAGCTGTCGTTTCGCTCGAAAATTGCGAGCACCAGCAGCACCGCTATATATAACCCCTTCGTCGCACTCTCTCTATCTCTCTCTCTCTCTCTGCTTTTATATTTTTTTATGTAAATTTTACGCACCGCGCGCCAAGCGGAAGAAGGCCTAATTTTTGCCCGCTGTACAGAGTGTGTGTGTGTATGTATATATAAGGGAGCGGAAAGGCGGCAAGGGCGGTTCCCCGCGACTCTTTCTCTCACTCCGCCATTTTGGCGTGGTCTCGTCGGGTGGCCGCCGCGCGCGCGATGCCCGACTACGAGCAAAGGCTCGAGGGACAGAGACCGACTTATATATATATGTATATATGTATATATGTATATATTCGCTGCGTAGGCGCCGCAGCGGCGCTCTGAATTTACTCTAATTACTTTCGCTCCCTCGCGGTATTACGGAGCTCGCGCGCGCCGAGCTCTGCAAAAATGTTATCGAACATAACAACTGGACACGAGTTGCTGCTGCTGCTGCTGCCTCGAATTCAAAGTAAATTTCAACCCCCGTACGTACACGGCGGCGGCGGAGGATCGCGCGACTCGTCGCCAAGGGGTCAAGAGATCATCTCTCTCCTCCGAGGCCTTATATTTTGCTCCTACCATACATGTATATATGCAGGCGAACGTGGCTGTGTGCGAAAGTGTCGGGGAAAAAAAAGGGTGTATATAGGGTGCATGCGGGGGGTGGAAGGGGAACGGCGGAGCGCGGGGGTACTAATTTAGGTAATTACATGTTCCGCAGCTTGAGTCGCCATTTTGTATGTGCGCGCTGATTTGTCCCCGCGACATAACGAATGCAGATAATTCCACGTCTGCCTTTTTTGCGTCGGCCAGTGTTTGCGATTACGTCGCTTTTTATATTTCGTGCGCTCCTTCTCTCTCCCTCTTCTCTCTTTATTTTCTTTCTCTTTTGGTCGGTGCAGCGCTCGCGCGAGCTGCTGATGCTTTTTAGTCCGGTGAGAGCGCGAAAAAAATATATAAGAGAGAGAGAGAGAGAGAGACAGAGAAAAAAACGAGGAATACACACACGCGTATATATATACATAGCGGTAGGCGAGCGCACACAGAGGGAGAAATAATTTTGACGTTGGGCCTTTTGTAGGCGTTTTTCGAGAATTCCAAGCATCGCATGCCGACTCTGCGTCTGCGTGTCTCTGTGTCCGTGTTTGTGTGTACGGCTTCAAAGCGGAGTATATAGGCTGGTGCATAGGTGCATCGCTCTACAGGGAAGCGCTTATGAAGTCCGGAATTTGCGTGTAATATTGAAAAATCGATATGGCGATAAAAGAGAACGTGCTAAATTATAGTTTTTCAGCGTTTATTTAGCGTGAGCCTTTTGTACGAGTGAACCGCACTCGATCGGGATTTTTGAGTTTTTATTTTTATTTCCTTTTTTTGCCTATCCCCCTTTCTCCCTCTCTCTCTCTCTCTCTCTCTCGCTCTCGGTTTTGCTCTCTTCTGACTTATATTGTTGTGTAGCTTGAATACGCCCGATTGAAGCCACTGGTTTGTATCAGATTTCCAAGTAATTGATAGTTCATTATTTTGTTTTTCTACCTCGTTTGCCTGGCTTTGTTTGCTATTAAGCTTTCATCGAAACTCGCTGTTGTTACGTACCGAGCCGCGGTTTTCAATTGGTCAATCAGATTGAGACAGACAACGTATTATCACCTTTTGCGCAGACGATTTTCTAATAAAATAAGACTGTTAAAGATCGTACATTTAAGTTCTTTGATTAATTAATTTATCTCATAATTAATTAATTAATTCATTCATTCATTAATAATTAATTCATAAAATTGATTTCATTGAATTATTTCATTAAATATTACTTCATTAAATATTTTTTAACTTATATTCGGGTACTTTTGTATTATATATTAGGGTATGTAAAATGTATCTACAAATTCCTTTTTTAAAAAAAGCATAAATGTTTTAGTGTTCCGAATCTAAACTACTTTGTCGATTGGTAATTTACTTTGAATAAATCGAATTGAAAAATGTTAAGAACTATTTTTTTCTATGCTTCAACCCAAATAAAAAAATTATAAATTAAAAATTTAATATATTCAAGTGTACTAATTTTCATCAACCTCTAATGTTATCACATAAGAAATACATCAATCTTATTCAGTAATAATTGTGATACTAATTTTTACTATTAACCAAAAAATATATCCAGATTTATTCAGAAGACGAGTAAGAAAATTCTTTAGGAAAAAATTTTCATTTCAACGTCGATATTTACATTGTTAATTGGTGTTTTTCAAAGAACGGCAGAGCCAGTGCTCTTTTCAAACGCGAATAATCGCAGCTAACATTTTCCACGTACATCCGTGCAAATTTAAGAGGAAACTCGGAAACGAAAATTATGCCCGAAGAACAATTGAAGCTTCGCGCAACGATCCTCTCGCGCGATTTTCGTCGAAAAACTGAAATCTGGTAATTTTTACTTTTTGCTCGACGTAATATGAGGGTCGTGGCGGGCGGCGGCTGGTGGTGCACGTTAAAGCTCGCTCGCCGTCGGACGATGGCGACCGTTCCCAGGCACACGTAGAATCCTCTGTCCAGCTATACCTGCATGCGATCCGCCGCTCGCTTTTTCCCCTAATATTCATCGAAAAGTCTACGGTACTTTTGTTAAATTAACGCTAAAATTTCTATCCGGCGAATATCGCGCGCGCAGCACAAAGCGGAACATCGGCCTTGGCAGCTTTCGCTTCTTTTTTCTTTCTCTATACACTGCACAGAGGCGCGCTCGCGTAGCAGCGGCAGCAGCAGCAGCAGCAACGAAGCACGAAATCCGAACAAAGCCGTGTTTGCGGCGCTCCTAAATCATTTCGATAGGCCTGTGTCTTCGTGCGCGGCAGGAGCGAAATTCGCATGCGGGTTCCATGTATACATATACGTACAGGCAGGCAGGCCGAGGGTCGCGTATATATACATTTCTTTCTCTGGATGTTACGTATATATATACACACGAGAGCTCCGTGGGCTTAAACTAATTCGGAAAAATGTAAAGTACGGAGGGACGCGTGTAGGCTGAGCAATGGGGGAGCCAAAAGCGCCTAATCCTTGAGAGAGAGAGGAGCTGCCGCCTCTTGGAGCCACGCACATAGGCAGGAATGGCTGCCTCAGGAAAAGACTATATAGACGCGTATGTGTGTGTGTGTGCACGCGCGGGACGTATAGATTTCGTTATAGGCGAAGGAGAAGAGAGAGAGAGAGAGAGAGAGGAGGAGGACGCATTTACGTGTAATAAGCATTAGTCGCTTGCCATAATCCCGTTCGGGAGTTTTATCGGTGGTTCCGTGTTGCTGCTGCTGCTGGGGGACGAGCGATCGCTTCGCCTCTTCTTCCTCCCTTTTTTATCGGGGACATTCCGCACGCGCTACGCATATATACATATATGTAGTGAGTTCCGAGTTGGTCAATATGTAATATACCGAATTTTAATGCTGCTCTATTGGGTATAAAAGCTCTGAAAGATCTTTGAACGGTTTTATGGAAATGTCGATTTTCCTAGAAAGAATGAGTCAGATTTCACTTGCGATGAATTTGTTCATATCGTCAGGTCTTCGATATATTTCATAGAGCCGATTTAAATTATTAATTACGCTTTTGTACCAATTACTTCCTGTCGCCGCACTTGTATACAAATTCGCATATCCGCGTGACAAAATAAAAACAAAAAACGATCCTCGTTCTAATTCAATAGAACGAAAGCTGCATATATATATATTTCAATCTCATTCGAAAGCGGCGATCACCACCATTTTACTTATAGCGAAATCTCCGGTGCTCCCGGTATGTATAATCAGCTCCGTATAACCCACCCAAACATGTATTGCAAACAAGCTGCGCGGGTCTGTCCCGACAAAAAAAAAAAAGAAGATTTGATTTCATTTCTATACTGCACAACATCGGCACACTAAATTCCGCGGCTGATTTTAATTTCGATAATGCGCCGAGTGTGCAGAGAAGCCCGACAGCCGCTCGAATGGCTAGACGTACTATACACTCTTGCTCTCGGCCGCTCTCGAGAAATCTTTGCTTATATTTACATGTATATATATATATATATATATATAGGCAGGGGCTGCGCGTACACATATGTATAGGAGGGTGTAGATATTCCACTTTGGCTGCGGCGGAAGCCTCGCTAGCCAACGAAAGATGGCCGACCCCCGCATCCCATATATATATATACACATACGGGGGGCATTCATTGTTGAACGGCCTGCCGACGAAGGGTTGCGCGCGTCCACCAGAGATACTTTGAAATATTATGTGTGCTCGTATCGTCAGCTTATATATTCCTCTCTCTCTCTCTCTCTCTCTCTCTGGTCCTCTTTATCTCCGTTGGCTGCCCGGCAACAATGCGTCGCTCTTTCTCTCCCTCTCTCTCTCTCTCTGTGTATACACTACGTAGGCGCGCGTAAGCGCAGTCGCGCGCTTCAGCGGCCGCCATTTCTTTATTGTGCTACGCAATCTCTACTCTCACTCTCTATCTCTCTCACACTTTTGCCGTTGCTGCTTTTATTCCGAGCTCCTTCTTTCATCTTGCGACTTATGGCTTTAATTAAGTCGGCCGGACGATGGCTTTGCGAGCGACGAGATATTGCCCCCCGCGTGTTGCTACTAGGCCGACGGCGACACAATGCCTTCCTTTTTAATGGCGAGGCTGCATCGAGAATGGCGCTTAAACGCGCGACGGGGTTATCAACTTGGATCGTCGAGGACGATACGAGCCGCTGCTGCTGTTGCTGCTTCGCTATGAGTATTGCGTTGACGCGGGATTGATTTGACAAGAGCGAGGTTTTTTTTTCTCTGGTTATGGTGGCTGACGATTGTCACTGGATATTCTTGAACAATCAGCTCGCAGGTTCAATGATCCCTTTAAAATGCCATGAAAATTCTTAACCGACATTGCAAGATAAATTTAAAATAGTTTTTTTTTTAGTCGAAATCTACATTTTTGACTGTGCACCGAGCCTATAGACGTATAAAAAGCAGGATTGTCGATTATTTATGAGCAGGAACCAAAGTACAAAATCTATTTTTTATACAAGTAGCGAATATCTCAGTCGGCGAGGCAAATTTTATGGGCTACAATAAATTAATAAATTCATCCGCGGCGCAGTCTGAAAGAGAGAGCGAGAGTGAGAGAGCAATATATATCGGCTGAAATACGATGGCAATTTTTTTTGATGAGTGCGAAAAGCAAAAAATAAGAAAGTTTAGGATGAAGTGGGTATCAGGGGAAAAGAGAGAGAGAGAGGGAGGAAAATAAAAGAGGAGAAAATCGCGAGAGAGATAGAGGTATAGCCGTTAAATTTGAATTGAAATATTGAAACTCGCGCGCGCGCGCGCGTACATATAACCGCCGCTCTGGTTGGGTCAATTAATCAAACGGCAGAAAAATTGGACGAGGAAACCTATTGACAGTCGAAACACGATATAAAAAATAAATGAAATTCAATACGTAGGCGCGCTCGTGCTGCCGAATGCCGGAGACTGCAGTGCCCATACCGAGAGGGCAAATTCCACTCTCTCCTCCCTCCTCTCTCGCACACGTATACACCCACACCCTATATATATACATATATACACACGGACACGTATAGGGAGGAGACCTCGGGTTAATAAGCAAAAATTTCCTCGCGGCGCGGCCCAAAGTCGCGGCGGTGCAACCGTTCGAGCCGAAAAATTTTTACTGCAGGCGACCGCGCCGACGGCTTCTCTAATTAACTTTTACATAACAAACGCACACGCGTACACGTATACACTCGCTTTTTGCCTGTGGTATAGCATTAACAAAAAAAAAGACAGACATTGTTGACAAGCCGCCGCTGCCGCCGCCGAGCGAGAGCCGTTCCCGATTCGTATACACCACACGCATTTGCTTTTGTGGCAAAAAACTTTGTCGCTTAAAATATTGCACGCGCCCCTCCCCCTACCCCGGGTGACGTTGGCCTATATGGTGCGCACTTGGCTGTGCAAAAATCGCGGAATTCGAGAATTAATTTCATTTTTAGCAGAGTTCGTCGCGAAATCGACATGGGAAAGAGTGTTTTTTTTTTATTTTTAATTAATTGTAATGAGTTGGCGATTCGCGTGCGTTCGCGTATATACCGTGAATGCGCGCCGGTTTAGGTAAGAATCGTGCTGAATGGCGTTGTTTCCGAATGTAATTCATTAAATGGTAGCGTTGAGAGTAGAGGGTGTACTCGGACTGTACGCGGCGTTGAAAAAGTCGACCAACAGCTATCCGACGGATCGCGTTTTCTCCTTTGGCCACCTCGAGCTCCCTATACCTATATATATACAAGCATATAACTAACGCCGCACGTTTCTTTCGACACCGAAAACTCTCAAAATCCACGGTGATTAATAAGTAATCTTCGATCGACGAGAGCATCAACGTGTAAACAAGCCCGAATAAGAAGTCAGCCAAGCGACGGATAGCAGAAAATTACCCTCGCGTGTCCTCACCGGGCGATACACTTCTATATATGAAAAAAGTTGCTCCACAGAGGAAATTGGAGGTGGCATATAGAGAGCGAGAGAAAGAGATAGAGAGATAGGTGCAGCGGTGCACGCATCGATCATTATATCGCGGCTCGATTAATTAAAACTCACCGAACCCTCGTCTCGCTCTCCTATATACATTGTATATATACAATGCGCAGCAGCAGGCGCGATGCGACAGGAAAAAAAAAAGAAAAAAGAAGATAGAATCTCGCGCGTGCGCGCGTAATAACTTCCGCGTCGCGTCGGCGATGCCAACTATGTATAAAGCGCGGCACACAGAGACGGCTTCTCTTGAAATTTTCCTCCTCTGGAAAATAATAATAATCGGCCGCGTAATAACGTACAAATCAATTGGTATACACGGGGCTACGGAGCCGCCGTTCATAATGTCAAGCGCGCCAAAGCGAATCATTATTAGAGAGTTGGCCGTCTAGCGCGGTATATAGTTCCAGTTCCGTTTATTTTCCGATAATTTCGTTTCGCGAATTTGCCTCGGTATCCCCACCCCCACCAATATATTACGTCGTCGACTCGCAATAGTTTCCCTTCGATCGTTCCATTCTCTCTCTCTCTCTCTCTCTCTCTCTGTCGTGCACGCCATGTGTTACATATATATATATATATATACGTAGGCGCGCGAGAGTGTCAAACTTGGTCGCTCTCTCGGCCTGTCCCGCTATACGCTGCGGCGACAAACACGCGTAATCAAAAGTCAAACAAACGTGCGGGGCCGCGCGCGAGGAGAAACGATTGGAAGGATGAAGGGTAGGGGGCGATTGAAAAAATAAAAAGAGAGAGAGTGAGAAGAGGAGAAGAGGAGGAGGAGGAGGAGGAGGAAGAGGAGGAAGAAAACTCACGTGGCCGCATTGTGCGTCACACCGACCGGTTAATGGATATATGTGGAGCGAGGGGTTTGATTCACTTCGGTCCGCGCACGCCGATCTCGAGGCTATTGACGTGTATACGCGTGTGCGCCTATATGTGTGTGGCTTATATGTAGCTGTGTGGGGATCAGTGTGTATCGGGAGAGTGAAGGTACGAGAGCGTTCTTTCCAACCGTTATAACAGTTCACCGGAATATGTGTATACATGGCAGCGGAAAAATTAAGAGCGACCGATTGTTGCGCTGCTGCTTTTCGTCCGTTAGTAAAATCGATGCGAGAGCTTAATGAGGTTTATCTTTTTCACCGATGGGTATCGAACTTTGTTATCTCGCTACTTAATTTCCGACGAATCGCTTCGCCTTATTTTTCTCGAAGAACGTAATCAAACGACGGTCAAACTCGTGTAACGGTTTCTATAATTTATTGTACAGATAGAATATTCGTGTTTTTTAATCAAAATGCTTAAATCCATGATTATGAACTGGCATTGTGCAAACTTCATAATCCTATAGAAATAAAAGAAAAACACTTTGAGCACTCGGAATTATTTTTCCAAGAATCGCCAGGCTTGTAGGAAAAGAGACGACAATGACCTGCGAGTTGCGACTATACGGCGCTGCTCGGGACTGTACACCAAAAAATAACGAACACTGCAATAACGTTGCAGACGCACTAGGTGCACATACGTTTCCGCAAAATCAAAGTATATTCTCGTCTAATTTTAACCCGCGCATTATTCGAGTATATTCATATGATATCCTACCGGGGCTGGCTGAAAAACAAAGAGGAAGGGGAAAAAAAAGCAAGAAAAGAACTCACGGCAAGCCTCGGCGCATATATATCCATATAATACAAGCTTCAAGAGTCATTACACGCTACTGGGCGAATTCTAGGAACTCGTTGGTTCCAGCCAGAGAGGCGCGGGTTATTGAAATTGCAGGCATTCGAAAAAATTCTTTTGAAAATTTTTCTTCCCGTTCTCTCTCTCTCTCTCTCTCTCTCTCTCTTACTCTCTTTCTCTGTCGCGCGCTGTGCACGGGCACCGGTACCTCATTTCCTCTCTCTCTCTCTCTCTCCCTATCCATTGTTTTACCGCGCGAATTCATGTTCGTGCTTTTAATTAAAATTTAATGTAGTGCTTAATTAAAGCTCCATTTTGCGCCGGGGCTCGTTTGCCGTATAGTTTCATGAATATTTCCCGGCGTATACCGCTCGCTCGCGCGCGCGCGGAAAGCCTTCGAGTGCTCGACGCACGGCTGCAGCCGCCGCCGCTCCTATAGCTGCTGCTATTGCTACTGCTGCCGCTGCAGCGCCTGAATATCATGGGGCGAAAGCGCGATACCTGCACCCGACTCGCTTCTTCCTTTCTGCCTGCTCTGCTAGTTTTTTTTTCCTGTTTTTTTTTTTTTTTTTTTTTTGTTATCCATGAGCGCGCGAGCGTACGCGAATAGAGAGAGAGAGAGAGAGAGACGCGCGTTCCGGGAAGTTAAAAAATTCGGAGATTTCAACCGTCGGCGCATGCAGAGTGTCGGCAGCTCTCAACTCTCTTTTTCTCTCTACTCCAGGTGATGCCCTATGCACGACGCAGAATTTCGGCCTTTCTCCTGTACGTTCTTCACCGAAAATCCAAGCTATATATTCTGACACGCGCGGCAAACTTTGTTTCCGTCCCTGCACATGTGTAGGTTCTTGTTTTTCTTCGCTCTTCGGGAATGAGGGATTCGGCGAACAGATGCGGGGGCAACGGTGTGGGAGCACGTTTTCCAAAAATCTTCTCATCTATTGAAAATGAGAGATGTGAATATGACGATAGGAGAGCCGATTTTTACAGCTTTCGTTGGCTCCAAATATATAGCAATTGTAGTCGAATGCGAATAGTAGAAGCGCCTTTTAATCGATTTTACGATGAAATTGTATATTACCAACGAAAAGTTAAAAGTAAAAAATGTATTTTATAATTAATATATATTATTATTAAATTTTGATCGCATCATTAGAAGCAAAATTTGGCGCCATACGAAACGTATATTCCAATATTTCATAGAGATTTATTCAATAATTATACTTTTATGAATCTCTGATAAAATTAACTTCTAATCTTTCATTTTCTACCATCGTTGAAGTATACTTTAATCAAGCACTAAACACATTTCGGTATAAGGAAAGAAAGTTACACAGTAGAATCAATGAGGCCATTTTTCTATTTACACAGTCAATCGAAACATAATGCCATTATTTGTATCGAAAGTCAATTATGCGCGGCGGTAGACAATATACAACGATTAAATATTATCAATGTCTGATTTATCGGCCGGCGAAAAAAGAAAAAGGCCAAATAAGCAAATTTAATCACTTGTTTATTTATTAATTTAACGTTCAACAGGTGTAGAGTAATTTATTTAATAATATTTCCTACCTACACGTGCCCACACACACACACACGCACACAGAGAGACACGCAACAGCTCGTATCGACTCGCCATCCCAGGCGAAAATTGTGTAAAAGGCTTCCGATATAATAAAAAAAAAAAAAGAAAAAATCGCTTAATCAATCCGTTTTCATCGCTGATATAATTCACGGTAACACTCGGAAAATCTTTTTCCGATAAATCACTTGTCTCCGGTGTATACGTGGGGCTACCACATGGCTTGTACAACCCAGCAACACAATCACACACACATATGCATGTGCATATATGTACAGATCAATTGAGGTAAAAGTGAAAATATGAAAAAATGCAACACGAAAAATAAGCATTGATTGGCCTCTGCACCGCGCGCGATGCTCTTGGTTTAACGATTGAAGCGCGTGTGCACTCCTCGCCTCCTCTCTCTCTCTCTCTCTCTTTCTCTCGTCCATTCAAGCCTCGATCGAGAACGAGAGTGAATCCCCGTACTTTCGATGGGCAAAGTGTGCGGAGCGAACCTCGACAACGAGACAGAAAAAAAAAAAAAAAGGAAAACCAGTCGCGCGCGCGGGGGCATTG
The DNA here is from genome assembly GCA_900490025.1 of Megastigmus dorsalis. NCBI lineage: Eukaryota > Metazoa > Arthropoda > Insecta > Hymenoptera > Megastigmidae > Megastigmus > Megastigmus dorsalis. Next base: position 72,540 of record UELU01141560.1, read on the forward strand.
TTTTTTTCGTCCACGAGTATACATACCTCTAGGCCAGCGGGCGTATCGTCGCACGTGGCATTGATGCAGTGCGCGCTGCTGTCCGCGCTCGCCGAACTAAAAAGAAACAAAGTGCCTCCTGCGCCAAAATACCCCAGATGCGGATACGCGCGTCATCAGGAGGAAAAGGCGCGATGTACGGAAATCTTTTAGTTGACGGTGTACGGCTGTAGCGCGTGTATACGACTCACCGGGGATGTATTGTATACATGCTCGGAATATTTATAGCGCGACGAGAGCGACGAACATATATATCCGCGCGACGGACGGATCGCTAATTGATAATTAAAATATCGGGGAATGGGAATGGCCTCGTGTATACGTCCGCGCGTTTTACGTAGGCGTTCGAGCTGGAATGGGAGGGAAACGGGGGGGAATTTGTTATTATTAGCGTATTATTGTTTATTCAGACGGGCATTCGTATATATATCGGCTGATAACGACCTTGTCGCGAGCTGTTGCTTCGATCAATTATAGCACTTGATTTCGGGCAGCGGCGTGGCGGTGGACTGCAGGATATATCCGGGTGGTAGGCGCGAGGAGGGGCGAGGGGAGTCCGCAGGTGACCGATGGGCGCGCGGCAAATTAATTTATCGATCGGCAATGATTGTCGAACTTTTTAAGGCCACTTCGATTTATATAAACACGGACCGTATACACTTGCGGCTAATTGAGCGCCGATGCGCGCGAGTCTTTATCGTATAATAATTAATTCGAACACCGATATTTGTGTGCGCGTGTCGTGCGATCTTTGAAATTGCCTAATCGATCGATCGATAACACTTTTTGTAGTATCGATAAGATGATGGAAATTCTTTAGCGATATTTATTATTCTACACTTATCACACCAAAATCATATAATGTCATTGAATTTCGCCGTTGTTTTTTTTTTTCCAGCTTTTCTCCATATGGATATATGTCGGCCAAAGAGTCACCGCGTGCATTATCGGATTGACCGCGGCGCAACCTCCAATATCCTTCGAATCGCGTACTTTTGCGCTGCACTACTCTCGCGCACTGAGATCCACGAAAGACCGAGGATCATCACCGAAACTCCGCGCCACAACGACTGACGCACTTTGCCTCCTCGACCGATAGGCCCAAAGATGCGAGAGAAGGTATAGGTATCTAGAGTCGACTGGGGTTCTCTCTCTCTCTCCTACCATAATAGCAGGTAGCACAGATCGTGGGACCCCCGAAGACAGTATAGGTGTGCAAGGGGGTCCCGTCTGTTGTGTCCTGTCTCCTTGCGGAGAGAGGGAGAGACCAGCCAATAGGAGACGCTCAGCCGGTCGGACGAGTTTTCTGCACACGAGCTGCTCGGGCCTTTCTGCAAAAACGCTGCAGGTTTTAATGCGTTTAAAGGCCCTTTGCGCTGCTCAAAACATTAATGCCCATCCGAGCTACGAGGACAATCGGTCTGCACGAGGCTCTTGAGAATCCGAGCTCGCTATAGCTCTCTTTTTTTTTGCTAAGGGAATAGATTTGGTGTATTTTCATTTTGGGAGGTGGATCGCTCCGCGTAGGGGAGCTCGTGAATTGGTGAGATTTTTTTTGCTTCGTCTTGTGTATCTGCTTCAACGCTGCCGACTAAAGTAAGCGTTGAAAATAAATGTTGGAAGATAAGATGAGGTGTCCGAGTTCAGTAATTAGACTGACAAATGTTTGTTATGAAAAAAATGGTGCACTCGGTACAGTTGTAAATCTCATTAGATTTTAAGCATTAATTTCGTCGATTTTTACTATTACGAAAATTTATTACTGCGTATATTGCAAATATTGTGCAAAAATTGGGTAGAATAAGCTAATGGTGCTCTCTAAGTAATTTTAATATCATTTGTATTTTTACTTATCCACTATTAGTAAGCCTTTTAGCTCATGTACCGATGAGTACACGCGGATTAACTGAACAGTTCAGCCATGAAAGAATTTCTGCGAATCTTCAATTAAACTGATTCTCCATGTAACCGAGGTAAATCAACATTTTTTTTCTCTTAGATTCGAGTTAGTGTTTGTATTCTCGGCACCTGCCTAACTAACTTCATTAAACGAGTTCATCGGATTTTCATTGAACAAATTCATTAAATTAATCCTTGAAACTGAAATGGTGGCATGCTATTCAAATTTGGATACTAGTGGAAAGATTAAACATTGAAATAAGAATATTAGAATGTGAAAGGCAGATATAATACCTAACTTAATAATTGCCTCTTCATTTGTCTCGAATGTTTCCAGTACTGACATTTGTTAGCTCAAGAGATTAATTGTACGATTATGCAGCGATTCTTCAGGTGAGCCCAGACTCTTACAAAGCGTCTATATTACGCTAAAATTATAAATAGTTTTTAATTCAAGTAAAAAAGCAGATGTTTTAGTGCACAAGAGAAATTATTAATTGCAAAAAGTAAAATGGAATGCTTTCTAATAAAACGACACTCCAATAAAACAAAAAAAATGCTTGCTCCTTGCTAATTAAGCATTACAGTAAAAGTTATACAACCCGGAAATCCACCTAAAAATTGCAAAAAAATTTCTTGCTGCCTGGCAGCCAAGTCGGATGCGAAATAATATCGATCTCTTAAGTAATATCGACATCCATATATATATAATCGATGAACAATTTTTTTAAAAAAAATCTCGGACTTCTTTTTGCCCTACTACACAAAGTACAGTTTACGCAAACGAAAAATATTACGTATTATTAATGTTTGCGCAGAGAGAGGGAGAGAGAGAGAGAGAGAGAGAGAGAGAGAGAGAGAGAGTGCAGCGCTCGGCGTATCCACCGCGCGCCTCCCATCGACATATATGCGTTTAATATTTCATACGCGTTATATCCCCGGGAATAACGCATACCCCATATATACCTTTCCCGCGATGTTTTTACTTTTAGTAATATCGCCGCGGATATATACGCGCAAGCCCACCGCTAATTACAACAAACATTATACTTAATTATTTGCGATTCTCTTATAGCGGCTACTTTTTTTTCCTCTTCTAAGCGCAAGCACCAAACCTTTTCTTTTTTGTTAATAATCTATCGGGCTCAAGTTGCACTCGCTGCAACAGCAACAGCCAAAGAAAAAAAAGAAAAGGCTCGAGTGCCTCAAATAGACGCTCGCGCTCAACGATATATTTTTCTTGCAATTATCATGTTAAAAAGAAGCGGGGCGGAGCATAAAAGGCTGCCGCGGCGCATGAATATATAGCCACCACGGGATATCGCGTGCGCATAAAAACTGCTTAAAAAAAAAAAGGACGAAAGGAAGGTGCAGGACGGCCATAGCTGGGGCGCATATATATATATATATATATATATATACGGAGCATAATTCGTTTTATGCTACAATTACATCGTGCCGCGAAAACGTAATGTTCATTTGCCGCAAGTGGAGGCGCTCGCTTATATATATCGCGGGGGCGGCGGTAAAAAAATCCGCGTAAAACTTAAGAACGTGCGGCTGCGCCTCACGTATATACACGTATGCACACCAAGCTCCTCTCCCGCATAAAGCCTTATATACGTATATTGTATACGTATAAAACACAGAGAGCGGCGAGCGCGGCGAGAGATCCGTGGCCGCCGACATCCTCCTTGTCAAATGAAATCCTACCTCTTGCGAGTTTTTTTAAAGCGCGCGCTTCGCACTTAAACTCCTCCCCCTCTCCCGCGGCCACTTCTCGAGGAAAAATCTCTTTTCGCGATAAAGAGCGGTGCTCTCGCGGGGCGTCGCAAGCGCCTGGCCGCCGGCTTATACACGTGTACATGTATATACGTATCCCATGCATAAAACACTCAGAGGAGCGTTGGGGAAGAATATTTCTTTTCTCGGCCGCAAAGTCTCACGCTCTCTCCTCGCTGGGTGTAATCTTGCACCGGCGCGATAAAAAACCATCTCTCTCTCTCTCTCTCTCTCTCTCTCTCTCTCTCTTTGTGGTCGAGACGCCGGCGAAAAGGTTTTCCTTCGCCTGTAATTTCTTTTTCTCGCGAGAGCATATCACGCGGCGGTATAAAAAGCGCGCGAAGGAGCGAGAAAGAGAGAGAAAGATAGAGAGAGAGAGCGAGCCAAGTGACGTGCCTCGAGGCAGTAGCAGCAGCAGCAGCAGCAGCAGCAGCGGCAGCAGCAGAGAGGATGGGTGGACGAGCGAAGGGAGGCTAGGAAAAAAGGATATCAACGAGCGCGAGAATATGGCCGAGACATTCGTCGAGCGGTGCGCCGGAGCAGCTCGAGGGAGGCGGTTAAACCTCTGTGTCCATGCGTCTCTCTCTCTCTCTCTCTCTCTCTCTCTCTTTCTCTCACACTCTCACCGAGCGTGTGTCTATGTGTATGCGTGGCTTCGCGTATATACAAGGGGTTGCACGAAGTGGGTGGGAGAGAGCGACCGCGTAATGGCGCCGCCTCGGAAACTTTTTACCGAGCCAAGCGCTGCCGCCGCTGCTGCTGCTGCTGCCCTGTGTTTTATCGCCGACGCTCGAGCGTTGAGCTTCTTGTCGGGGGGTGGACGATATCAAGGATTTTTCCCCCAATCCTTCTATCGATGACTCTTTGTTTAGCTGTGGGCCTATGTTTTTTAGGACGCGTTTCTTTTTGGAAAGGCTCGCAAATTGAGTGCGTGGATTCATCGAGATTTTTGTCGGATTCGCGAGGATTTGATGTGGGAACATTAACATGACATTCATTATTTTATATATCATGTTGGTGAATTATTGGTTATTCCAATTTATAATTAATAACAAAGGGCTTGTATTTCGGCGTTGTTTTCAGTTTCCGTTGATTAGTCTACTTTCGACAGTGTATACTTTAAGTATATATACAATTATCATGGATTATTTTGAACATTTTGTTTGACAACTCAATCGGTACATCCGTTCTCATTTAAATATATTTACAAAATTGAATGGATCATTAATTATTGCCCAATTTAGTGGCGGACAGACGAAAACTTATCAATATCCACAAAATTTACGAACGCTGCAAGATTCATCTGTCCCGCAAAGTTAACGACTTTCTGAATATTCAATCCTTAACCAAGTTGAATTCGCGGATTCGTTAATGCGAAGTCACACCGGACGTGGGCGCCTCGCAATTCTAGCGGCATTTGATTACATGTTTTTTAAAGTACTTTGCGTCTAAACTTGTAAATTTTATGTGTATGCAAAAATGGCAAACTCCATGTTTTGCAAGTCAATAAGGATGGCAAAAACATGAGCTGTCGCGATGTACACGCGCCAAAAGTTTCTCGTGAGACAAATAAAGGCCGGACACGCGACGTGTCCCAATTTTCTCTTTTTTAATTGTATTATTGCGGGCCGCAACTGCTTTTTCCAAGCCGTCGCTTTATACATATGTCGCTTAATTCCCACTTGATCGCGCGAATAATCGTTCCCGCGCACGCGGAGCTTTGAGGGATCGATGAAAAAAAGTGATTTGCTATTAATACTTGGGAGAAATTATTCCACGGGGTAATCCGTGGGACGTTTTTATGAGCGAAAGAGAGAGAGAGAGAGAGAGAGAGAGAGAGAGAGAGAGAGAGACAGGAAGATAGAGAGAGCTGCGGTGACGCGTCCATGCCGACGTTTCAGACCTTTTTCTTGCCCCGCCATCGACGTACATGCAAATGATGTTTTTAATAAACATTCGTCGAGTCCCATTAGCATTCGCGACGCGGCTTTCATGAAAATATCGAGTCTCGTTAAAGATTTTATTAACAACCACAACATTGTTAATCGCGCAATTAGACGTGGAAAATGATACGTATACACAATCGTACGACAATTCTCAAAGTCACGGGGAACAAATTTTGAGATTGCAATACCAAGGCTGCGCCTTTAGAAATCTCAACCCGGCGATAAAAATAAAAGTGCGCGTCCAAAAGCAAGGCGTTCGCAAATTGAAAATGGCACGGCGCAGATAACAAAGCTTTCGAAAAAGATCGGTAAAAAGCTGCTGCACGGGCGCAAAAACAAGGCGTCCCATAGGTCATAAATTATTTCGGGCGTGTATACGGGGCGAGTCGAGCTGCGACTCGGTCCGCCGGCTCGGAGATCGAAAATTCGCGTCCAAGAGGCGAGGAATCGAGTTTGGTAAGGTGTCGGCCGGAGTGTGTACGGAGCGCAGCACAAAGAGAAGACCGTACAGCGAGCGAGGCTGAAATTTTTCTCCAACCTTGCCGCGTATGCGTCTGTGTGCGCGTGTATCGACGGGGACACGAACTGCAGGCTAATGCGATTGGCGCCTCGGAAAATTGGACCTCTTTAAACACGAAGCGCGACGTTTGGGACGAGAGCGAGGACGCGATATATATATCTGCACACAGAGACACGCACACGCACACGCGCACACAGGTTGGCGTGGAAGCGATCGTTACCCGCGGCAGCGACCCTAATACCGTACTGCGCGCCATCGTTTAAGGTCCGCTCGACCCGTGCCTGTAGCTCTGCACCATTCGATATAGTTTTCTGTATGCGTTCTTTTCTTTTTTCTTCCTCGCTCATGCGTGCATCGTCGAAAGTTGAAAAAATACGGGATTAGAGCCTCCGCGCCTTTTTGTAGTGGATAATTGAGCTTGTTATTGCGTTTGCGTATATTTTTCGTTTAAGGGAGAGAGATTCGATTGCGCTTGATTGACTGCAGGCTTCGCGGAGATGATGTTTTTGGGCAAATTTTTAATTCACTCCAGGAAAGTTAATTCGAGCGCAATATCGAAATAATTATTAATTGTTTGGTACGACACGGTGAAACGGTATAATGTCGCGGTCGATCCAGATTATAAAAAAGAATCCGGACAATGAATCGTCATTCATTACGATTCGTGTGGAGTTTCGTAAACGCAAAAAAGTCGATTGGTAGTTTTATTGAAAAAATATACTTTTATATATATATATATATATGTATGAAATATTTTTAATTTTTCCTTGTTTTTTTTTTGTTAACCGCAGCTTTATCGACATTCCATCGATAGGTGATAGCTTTTTTTCCGCATGCATACGTGATAAAAATATATAGAAACAAATCTAAAGCGGCTGTTAGTGTATACATTCGAATTACGCTCACCACCAATTAAATATCGAACAGATATTCTCCCTACATGGGAATACATCAGCGCAGGATACGTGCCGTCCATCGCGATCCAATTTCTTTTTTTTTTCTTCTTTTTTTTTTCGTTGCAAGAATTATCGGAAGGCGCAAAGAGACAAAGTTCCATAATTAACCATATAGAATGTGGACAATAAAGACATTATTAAATAATTATCGTAAACGCGGAAACGATATTTCTCTTCTTTGACGTCCATTAGCTGCGCACAATTATAAATTATTATCGATAAAAATAAATTGTACCTGCGCGGACTGTATGCTGTATTTGCGGAACAGTTCAATGTCAATGTCAATTCTGATATACGTGTGTAAAATTAAACTTTTAAAATGTCATTTAAACAATTATCTGTTGAGCGTTTACAAAGGCTTAGATAACAGGAGCGCTAATTCATTAGCGTGAAAAAGGAAAAGTCGGCGCGGTGAACGAAACGGTAATAATTATAAGCGCATTGGGCAGCGGGATTATTATGAAGCCACACGGGATCGCAGTTAATGATTCGGTAACTGCGTTAAACAGTCGGGCGCGACGAGTTGATCGACGATCTCGCGGTAAATCAAAGATACAGGATCGAGGCGGGGATCAGGCAGGGTTTGACCCATTGGTGGGAACTATTTCAGCGGGAGACAGAGAGACAGAGAGAAAGAGAGAGAGAGAGAGAAAGAGAGCGGTTAACACTGTGAAAAGGGATGGCCTACAAAAATACAGATTTCCAATAACCGATAACTCAGCCTCGGATAGGACACAGAGAAACAATACGCGGTGGCTCGCGCGGCCGCTTGCGTGTACCGCCGCCGCACACACCAAGGGAGCGAGAGAGAGAGAGAGACAGACAGAGAGAGAGAGTCTCTTTCTTTCTCTCCTCTTTCGTTCTCTTCGCATGCATTTCTTTTGCCTCTATCTCTCTATTCCCTCCCGCTCCCTGTATCCATCGCTCTTTCATTTTCTCTCTTTTCCGCCTCCTCTATACCCCTTCTCTCTTTCTTTCTTCTTTCTTTTTTTTTTCTCTTTTATCGAAACGATGGATGTGTAGTATGGCGACCACATGTTTAAGGCTATCTCTTTTTCCTTCTCTCGTCTCTCTCTCTCTCACTCTCTCTCTGTCCAAACAAACCGCTGATGCACCGTTCTGTCTCGCTCTCTGTCTGTCTCTCTTCATCGATTCTCCATAGCGGCGCCAGGACGCCCACGTAACGACCCTATGCTCATCTCTTTCTATCTCTCTCTCTCTCTCTCACTGTCGCTCTTCTCTCTCGTTCACACCATTGATTGGATTGACACCGATACAGGGAAGCTGACCAACCTGAATGAGCCTCTCTCTCTCTCTCTCTTTCTATTTTTTGTTCATGCATGCATGCCCAGCTCGAATATGACTTTTTCTACCCTTAACTGACTCATATTGCCTCTTTATTTTCTTCCTATATAGTTACATAGTCGTTGCGCGACAGACTTTGATCGCATTATCAAGACGTGTGCAGTACTCGTCGCTCCCGTTGGCCCCCGTATACTTTTTTTTTATTTTTCTTTGCTGCTCGTCGTTCTCGCTTCCATCCTCTCTCTCTCTCTCTCTCTCTCCCTCTCTCTCTTTCTCTCTGTCTCTTTGGCATGCTGCATGACTATATCCGGGAAAAATCTTCGAGGTATAAATTGTCCTCGACGTTTACGGATTTTTTGCCACACGTATACCCGAAGCTGCCCGGCATTATCGGACAATATCGCTTTTCGCTCTGGCCCTCCGATATTTATACGCTTGAGAGATGAAATGATAATACGCGAATTATTGACACGGACTCACTTTTGGGCGCTCTCTGTTTTCTTTTTTTTTGTCGGATCCTTTGGATGCGCGGCTCTTTTGTTGGGACACGGGATTAACAAATGTTTGAAGATTCGAATAAATACTCGAGTTTTGAAGTATAATAGATGTTTTGCGGAAGATAAACGATTACTCGTTTATTGAAAGTATTTTTTGGATTCTTGGGCATAATTCGAATGTTGTTCGCGTAGTCGTATTAGATCTATATAGTTCAATCTATTGAAGACTGTACAAATTATTCACGTGAATCATATAACAATGAAATTATATAAATCGAATAAGAAAATGCTACATATTCTACTTTATCTTTGGTTCAAGAAGTACGCAATCTCGACTTCACTTTAAATTTACTAAATCAACATAGTATTTTCTTGATCGGGTATAAGTCTATACAGACTTGAGATTTGTGCGATTCGTTAAATGAACTATTTCATGATTACATTGCCAGATTTATCATCTAGAAGTACGTATAACTTTGAGTTCATCACGAATACAGAATTCATCGAAGCTAATTTATCTTAGATACCTTATACATTCTTATATTATAAATACATTTATATCCTTTTTGTTCTATCCGTATAAATGATGATGTTTTTCTGACCCATGAAATGTCAAAAAACCCATTTCAGACCGCAGAAAATAAACCGACTAATATGCTACAAAAACAATCCGTATCAAATAGCAATCGAGTCGTTCCCGCAAACTCTCCCTCTCTCTTTCCAGCCGGTCAATTGATTTTATCATAAACTCCCTCCTCTAAATCATAAAAAAAGTACACACCCATCCGAAAAAAAAATTCTAAAAAAAAGAATAACTGAACCACAGCAGCGTCCAGCTCATACAGGTTCGCGCGAAATGATTTTTTCCCATCGAAACCGTCCAGAGTGTATGTGTGAGAGAGAGAGAGAATCCCCTCTCCACAAAAGTGCAGCGAGAGCCTCGCGCTCTTGGCTCGGCCTATAGGCACGCCTGCAACGACAGGCTCCAGCCGCGGCGCATATCCGGGCCGCGCGCGCGCGCGTTCGCTGCGTAAAAGCTATCAAAGTATATGTACATCATCAGGTGGCCAGTAAATTACGATTGTTACTGCCATATCCCGCGCCAATTCCAGCTCTCTCGCCTGCCCGCCCGCCCCTGTGTGCGAGAGAGAGAGAGAGAGATATATAAAGGCCGCGAGCTAGTGCCGGCGGGAGAGGGAGGAGGTGGGAGCGACTAATGGCAGTGCGCGTGCGACTGTGTGCGTATAATATCGGCCATTGACAGGGACACACGGGGAGCGAGAGTAGTGCCGTTGCCTTCGCCGCCGCCGCTGCTGCTGCTGCTCCCGCAATGTTCCAGAGAATGCGCGTTCATGGTCGTGCCACCAAATACCGGGTGATCGCGTTCCAGCGGCTCGACGCGCTATCCACCACCGCCGCCACCGCCACCGACGCCGCCGACGCTGCTCTGCTCGCTCCGGGCTCTCGAAATCACTTTTCGGCCTTAAATCACACACGTATACAGCTAGGGGGACTAGCGGGGTGCGCGAGTCCAACCCACTGGAGGATCCTCTCGCGCTATTTTTTCTGGCTTTTTTTTTTTGTTTTTGGTTTAATGCACCGTGCCTGAGCGCATGGCGAGTGCATGTATAGGTATAGGGTTGAGGGGGGTCGGTTATATAGCGCTCGGGCTGCGCACACTTTGTCGCGCGAGAGCTATTTTCGAGGACGCGCGCGCGCGCGCACGAGGCTTTTCCGAGTTTCGCTGTTGCTGCGGCTCCGCTCTATATAACGCGCTACGCGCGCCTGTATGGACCTGCTCGATGCTACTCGTTTCCCTCCTGTGTACGTGTGTATGTGTGTGTGTGCATATATTTTTGCGTTTGGTAGTTTGGGTGCTTTCGTTCGATGCAGCGGACGTTGCCACACGCACACTTCCTATCTTTGCCCTGCTGCTGATGTTTTTCCGCTGTATATATATCGACGGGTTTTCGATGACGGAGAATGTATTTTGTCTGTTTTTTTTTTTTCATGCGACCCGTTGTTTCGCCGGCAAGTTTTATTCGATCATCTTGGTGTCGCTATACTGACCGGACGCGAGTAGATTATTCCGATGGCTTGGAAATTCGCCTGGAATCCCCGCGAGAGCTTTTAACCAAGTGCTCGCAAGAGCAGGGCCTGTAAACGAATGGAAAATTATGCGCTCACGGCCGCGAATTTTCGTGTTTAATTTTGATCCTGATTCGATGAGGCTGTTGACGGGACAGTGCTTATGCGCTTCGAAACAGCAAAGTTAAGCTGCATACGATTTTCACATATACTCGTCAATTGATTGAGGGTCGATTTGTATAAATGAAAAGCTTCCTCAAAAAGGGCATAATATATTTGTTGCATTCCGATTAGTTTACACCTATAGGTACATGAATATATTGTTATCTAAAGTGATCATATTTTCGACTTGATAAGAATGACTTTTTATTTTTTTTATGTCAGCGAAGAACTTTTCCTGCAGATTTTGACTCGCGAACTCGTTAGCTTATTATATAAATAAATTCTTGATTAATGTTGAGCTTCTGCGCGCTAAGCAATTGATTAGAAATGAGACAAATTTTGTCAACTACCATTGAAGTAATTTTACAACTGAAATCAAAATGGATTCGGTCTCGAGTATCGGAATTTTAGAAAGCACGCAGATTTACAAACTATAGCACTGGTTGCATTTAAAAAATTCATGATATATTATATAAGATCATTTTCCAACGTTTTGTTCAATATATCATTCTGATTAGAAATTAACTCTTCTGGATCAAGTAACTAGCTAGCCTTTATTCTTTTAAAATTAGTTCTTCCATTTTCAAAATAAATGTCAAGTATATATAGAAGTTAAAAAATCAAAACGGCATAACTCAAAGTTTCCTCGTAATATTCACGTAAAACGATATAACCACGCAACTTTTTCATCGTTTACCATAATACTGTCACTTATCGTTATATACGCAAGAACCAATTCGCACAGCCCTGACGAACTCCTTATTGCTGCACATATATCGCGGTCGGTATATATACACAATCCACGAGGTCCGGCATTCAGGTGAAAGTGCCGCGCGAGATGGACTGCATATCTCGAGCAACTAGTAGTCATACACAGCCTGTCGTAGTGCACTACATATACACACACATACGCGTATAGCAAGTAGTAGTAGTAGTAGTAGTAGCTCGCATACCCAACGCTTGGAGGTTGAGCCGGGGGCCGTTCATAGTTTGACGTTTCGGGGATCGCCTCCGACGATATAGGCCTATATTCTGGGAGCTGCTCGTACGCGAAACGGCGCGGCGCATTCCAACGGGTTCTCCTAGTATGCCAGTACTGTTTAGACACCCAGCCCCACACACACACACACACACACACACACACGAAAATACGCGCGCATACATACACAGATATACAGATACATCGTGGACACACAAGCACAGAGATACGAGGCGATAGCATAGTCGAAAGCTCGGTGTGTCGGGCCGTGTTTACGTATACCACACGTGGACGGTGGTGGTGGTGGTGGTGGTGGTGGCGTTGCTGCTGCTGCTGCTTTTGGTGCCGAGCGCGTGCATGCGGCGGCGATGGCATATAGCATTGGCCCATGCGATCGAGAGGGTCGACGCGCGTTAATTGGTCCAATGTCAAGGCCGCGAGACCATTCTCCCTCTCTCTCTCTC
>UELU01141561.1:4636-18443 GCA_900490025.1 Megastigmus dorsalis
AGCTATAAGTGATAAAAACAGCTATATAATAGCAATCAAAACATATAACTCACTACCAGCAGAGTTAAAGTGTTTAAATCCAATAAGAAAAAAAAATAATAAAAGTATTATAAAAAACAAACTTAAAAGGTGGATAAGTAATAATAATGGCTGCTAAAATATAATGTATTTTTTTCTGGTCAATAAATATTATTATTATTATTATAATAGTTATAATAATTGTGGAATACGATTGTGGATACGAAGAACGCTGAGATTATTCTCATCAGCGAACAGTACCGGAACAGATCGGGGCCGGGATGGTATACCGATGGGCTTGGCACTGCTGCCATATGGATACCGGACCCGCGTAGTTTTCACGTCGCGGATCACGGATCCGGCCGCGGCTTCGTTTGGGTGAGGCACGCGGACACTTATTACGTTAGCGTGTACCTCACCCCAAATGATCGCATAGACAAACTCGATGGTCTGGAAGACGCTGCGTGGGACATGGGGGGCGAGCTGATTGTAGCGGGAGATTTTAATGCTAAAGCTCTCGAATGGGGGGAAGCCAGGACCGAGTCTAGAGGACGCCACGTCGCCGAAATGGCGGCACGGCTTGGACTAGTGGTACTGAATTCCGGCACCACCTCCAGGTTTAGAAGGCCTGGCTACAGGGAGACTATTGTAGACGTCTCCCTGGCGAGCGAGGTGCTCGCGGCGCGAGTCGAGGACTGGCGGGTGGTCGAAGACTACACTGGAAGCGACCACCAGTACATCACGTTCCGAGTTCGTGATGTCCGCCTGTCCTCGACGCCCACCTCCCAGGTGGAACATTTCAAAAATGGACCACTAGAAGCTATCTTCCGCTCTAACGTGGGGTCAGCAAGCCCTGAGAAGCATCCCAGGCGACGTGCCGCCGCAAACGCAGGCCGAGGGGGTGACAGCCGTCACTATGCGGCTCATCCACGAGGCTTGCGCGGAAGCAGTGCCTCGGAACCGCGGTAGCGGAAAGAGACGTCCTGCCTACTGGTGGACGAGCGAAATCGCGGACCTCCGCAACAGGTGCCTGGCCCTGCGCCGCCGCGCTTAAAGAGCCAGACAACGCGAACGCCAGCAAGCAACTAAAGCGGGCCATCAAGTCCAGCCAGCGGCGCTGTTGGTGGGAGTTGGGGGAGGAGCTGAATAGGGACCCGTGGGGACTAGACTATAAGATCGTTACCCGCAAGCTGGCGGCTTTTGCCGGCAGCAGTCCAACAGACGCGGGGACGATCAATAACATCGTGAATGCCTTGTTTCCGGAACATCCCGAGAGGCAGCGCCCTCAGGAAACATCCGGCTGGCAAGTTGAGACTTTATTCACGAGGGCGGAGCTCTCAAGGACGGTTTCCACTATGCGGAACAAGAGAGCTCCAGGGCCGGATGGCCTCCCGGCGGAGCTGCTTAAGGCGATAGCCGCAAGTCACCCAAGCCTCTTGCTGAACATGTACAACTCGTGCCTAAAGGCGGGTGTATTTCCGGCCGCTGGAAGGTTGCGAAACTTGTCCTGATCAGCAAAGGTAAGGGTCCGGCAAACACTCCAACATCGTACAGGCCACTGTGCATGCTGGACACCGCAGGAAACCTCCTGGAGAAGCTGCTGAAGCCCCGTCTCCTAGCAGCCGTGCGAGAGGCAGGAGATCTAGTCCCTCGCCAGTAAGGCTTTAGACGGAGAAAGTCAACGATCAATGCAGTCCAGGAGGTCGTTGACGCCGCAAGGTCGACGGAGCGGGGAAACCATTTCTTACGCCCCGTGTGTTTGCTGGCCACCTTAGACGTGAAGAACGCGTTCAATTCCGTCAGGTGGGACCAGGCGCTGGACGCCATGGAGCGAGATTTCCAGGTCCCCGGGTACATTCTCCGAATGCTCGGGAGTTACCTCCGGAACCGCTCCATAGTCTATGACACTGATGATGGCCCGATGACAAAGGGAATAACATCTGGGGCAGCTCAGGGCTCTATCCTGGGTCCCGACGTCTGGAACATCTTCTACGACGGGATCCTAAGGATGGAGATGCCCGAGGGCACGTTCCTGATAGGGTATGCGGACGACATAGCGGCCGACATCATCGCAAGAGATGTCGTCGTGTGTCAGATGCGACTCAATCAGGTAATGCGTCGAGTGACCTCCTGGATGGATGACCACGGGCTCCAATTAGCCGCAGCCAAGACCGAGATCGTGCTGCACACTAAGAGGCGCATTAACACCTTGCGCCCGATGAGCGTAGGAGACGCGACGGTCCAGACTAAGCCAGCTGCTAAGTACCTGGGGGTGTCGCTGGACTCAAAGCTCACCTTCGGGGAACACATATGCAGGGCGGCCGACAGGGCGGCGGCGGTGACAATGGCGCTTAGCTGGATCATGGCTAATACCAAAGGTCCACGGCCTTGCAAGCGCCGTTTGCTCATGTGCACCGCCGAATCCATCATGCTGTACGGTTCCGAAGTTTGGGCCGACACGTTGAGGTACGAAATGTACCGCAAGCGTATGGCCGCAGTGCAACGGAGAGCGGTTCTCTGTATTGCGTGCTCCTACCGCACGGTCTCCGAGCCCGCGGTGCTGGTGGTCGCTGGTATTATACCCATCGACCTACTAGCCCAGGAGCGTCAGCTCGTTCACCAGCAGAAGCCGGTATTGGGCAAAGCGGCCGCCCAGACAACTGCTAGAGCCTACACCCTCCAGGTCTGGCAGCAGTGATGGGCGGCAGAAACGATGGGCTGGTGAACAGAAAGGCTAATTAGCCAACTGGACGCCTGGCTAGCCCAGGAGGCGGGCGAGGTTAACTATTACCTCACCCAATTTCTCACGGGCCACGGCTTGTTCTGCTCCTACCTCCACAAGATGGGAAAGGTAACGGAGCCAAGTTGTGGCTACTGTGACTTTCCCTCGGACGACGCAAACCACACCTTTTTTGAATGTAGAAGGTGGAGCGTCGAACGAGGGACACTTGCAGCGGACCTTGAAAGCATCACGCCGGACAACGTCATAGGTGTCATGCTCCAGGGTCACGAGAAATGGGCAAGGGTGGCCGTATTTGTAGAGACGATCCTACGCCAGAAGAAGCAGGATATGGACGGCATGCACTACCGCAGCCGTCCTTAGAAGAGGGCTCCTCTTGGGAGGAGCCGGACACAGCGGCTCAAGACCGGTAGGCGCGGAATAACCACGAGAGGGCGTGGCACCCCCCCCCTCCGAAATAATGCCTCACGGCGGTGCCGGAGGGGAGGGAAAACAACTGCCACGTGTTTTTATGGCGGAGGGGTTTTAGTGGGTATGACTGATCATTTAAACAGGAGAGTCCCATACAGGGGGAGACACGTGTCTGCCTATCGAAAATAAAGAGTTCCCCTTCGCCCCGGAAATAAAAAAAAATAATAATTAATATTATTATTATTATTAGTATTATTATTAATTGGATTGGGGCTTATTCAGACATCCGGACGCCCGATAACCCTTGATAGCCTGTATTTGCTATCCATAAGAAAAGAGATGGTTCTATCGGAACATATACTTAAAATGGTCTCCTCGGCCATCCTCATCAGGAGATTGACTGAGGCATTTCCTCCATCGTCCACGATGAGATTTTTAACTCTGCGGAGGGCTTTTACACCTGCTGCCATTGTAGTCAGCTTAAAGGATTCGATTCCTAAAAGTGCTCAAAATGTTCTCGTAGGCGTTGCCTGCTAGCACCAATTATGCAGAATCATACCCCTTAGTCTTTCTAGTATCTTTATTGACGTGGTCTTTAGGGTTCTCCCCCACCAGATCAATGACGCATAGGTCAATCTGGGCTTCAGAATTATGCTGTTGGTCCATTTCATGCTCTCCGGTTTCAGACCCCAATTTCTTGCAATGGCCCTTCTGGTTTGAAGGAGGCTGTAAGTTTTCGGCAAACTTGATCTAAGTGCCCTTTCTATAACAGTTTCCTGCCCAGGATGACGCCTAGATATTTAACACTCTCGGCCTTCCCAAGCTTTTGGCAGCCGAATGTTAGATTGTAGATTTTGGTCCATTTGTACCTCCTGGTGAAGATCATAGCCCCGGTCTTGGGGGGAACAAAGGGCCACTGTTTCGAGTGTTACCTCATCCGTAATAACATGAGTCCAGTGGAATTAAACTTGAACGCTGGAAAAATTAATCCTTCACAAAACAAAATATAGGCATGTAGCGGATTGAAATCTAAATGATGTGCACTAAAAAGTAGACATAAAGAGGTGTGCGTTCTTCAGGAAAAATTCGCAAAGCAAAAAAAAACCAGATTTTTTACTTATATCTTAAAAGATTATAATTGGAGAGAAAAACAAAAGGGTGCGTTTTTTCTGCCAAAAACACCTACAGGGATTGGATTATAAAATTTAAGTCCGTTTATAAATTTTGGGTAAAACTAAAAAAAAACTTCTAAAATCGATATTTTTTAATTTTTCAATAACTGTTTGAAAATTTAAGTAATTGATTTGAAATTCACTGCAAGTATGTCTAACATAGTTGTACAAATATGTGCCAAAATTCAGTTCTGTAACTTCATTAGTTTTCGAATAATTGCATTTGTTTAATATTGACCTTAACGGTTTTCTAATAAATAAGGATTTGGGCGGACCTGCAGCACCAGAATTTTTCACATACCTTGTTGAACCTTCAAATTTTCACATAAGCTTTGGGGCTAATTACTTTTTTAAACAATGCTGAATGGCTAAATTGAACGTTACGGATGTTCTAAAAATTTCATTTCTTTATAACGTTACTACGTTCCGTGAAAATTAAATTGAGCAAATTGAACAAATTGAACTTTTTTTTTAATTTGGGATACCTCGTAAAGTACTACACGATAATCAGATTGAAATTAGCATATTCTTTTATGTAAGCCCTGAAAAAAGCAGTATTTTCTTTTACAGGTAATTATTTTTGACAATCTACTTACATTATTGTACTTTACGCTTGCTGCACACAATCATACATATAATTATGGTCCTTTAAAACTTTATTTCTATGAAACTTCTTTTTTTTATATTCTAATCGAAACACTTACAGAAACACATAGGTTTTAGTGATTTTAAATTTATTTTCTTAATTTTTCATTAATTTGCAACTAATATTTTATTATTAAGTAATTCAAGTACTGCTACAATGTCGATATAATAAATCTTTATCATAATTTTTATACAACAACAATTAAATAAATTTCATCTTTTGCAAATAAATGCATGATTTTCTATGAATCAATACCAAAAATTATGTGCATATTAAAAGTTTGTATAGTCTTTATATAACTTTAAAATTCTTAACTCGAGAGATCCAGGCTTATGGTGTTACAGCTTAGAGTTATGATAATTTTTTTTCATGTAATTGCTTTTAAAATGTGACTGTCAAAAAATATTTTTCGCAAGGCTCTAGTAAATAAATCTTTAGAATTGGAAATTCTGGCACCAACGAAAGGCGCAGTAATACAGCACAGCTTCCGATACTATTTTCAAGTATAGCAATGGTTGAAAGATTACAGAGAAGCCAATAAGTCTGCCTGGAAATGCACTATTAATGGCTTAGAACCTAATTCATACTGTGAGGCTGATTCTGGCCTCACAAGAAACCACTATAAATAATTAAATAAACAATTAAAACAAACAAAACACGAGACTCCGTCGTTTTTCTTCGGCGCCGATGTACGTTAGGAAACACTGCCAGGGCAACGAGCCGCGACGACGATGCTCGCCACTACTGCCACGAGGGGTTAAATTTAGAATTATTAATTACCGCAGGGGGATGCGCGTCTGTTTGAGGAGAACGCCTGGACCGACGCACAGCACGAGATAAACAAGGAGGCGATAGCGACCGAGCAGGCAGGCACTGGGCCGGCCTGCATTCGCTACCGACGAAGTGTCGACGACGATGATGCCACCGGGTGGCACCAGCACGACACGAGACACGATTGCCCGGCCACGGATCTCCAAGACGACGACGAGGTGCAGCGACGACAAGGACGATTCACGAGGGCGACGACGAGGAAGAAAGGAAGAAGCGACAGCTGGACCGCGACAGCAGCCGACACTATTGCACGCACGGGCTTGCGGCGCCAGTGTATGCATGCGGGTACGATGCGACCCCTATACTATGTGAAAGCATAGGGGAGCGCACCAATACACTTACTCGCCAGGGTGCGATCGGCGACGAGAGCGCCCAGCCACAAGACGCGGTCAAGCGGTCGTGCGGTACACGAGCGTGAGGGAGATAGCGAAAGAGTAGCAAAGAGACAGAGAGATAGGCACGAGAAGACATGCGCGTACGTAACACTCGCTAAATACGGCGCATGACTGTATTTGACTCGTAAGTGACGGCGCCGTGCGCCAAACCCATGCGCGCGAAATCCCCTAGCGCTAGAAGTTTAGAGACTTTCCGTAAATAGTCTGGGGTGGTGTATTAAAGTATTTGGGGCACCGTAATTGTTCATTTCGAATTGCGCGCGCCAGATGAGGGAGCTAGCATCAGCGACGGAACTCAGGTCGGCCACCAATTAGCGCCGACCTGAATATATAAGGTATAACTGATTGGAAGTGATGCCAGCGACGGAACCATCAAGAACATCAATCAACGAATCAATACGGAGCAGCGCCAGGAAGCGAGAATGGATCGACGCAACAATCGAAAGTAGCACGAGACAGAAGATAAGGACGACATGTGAGCGACAGAGAGTACAACAGAATTCGAAGTTGGAGAAGAAGACGGAAGCCGGCGAGTGGAGAAAAAGGCGTCACTCGTTGCCCTGCCTTTATCAGAGTAAGACGTGCCGTGCTGCAAAGCTAATTCCACCATTTTCATACAGCTGCCACGTGCGAGAGATTCGAGAGGACGATTGCGAGGAAGTTGCCGAGAAAAGCGAGTTGAGAAGGAAGGAAGGACGAACTAAGCACGCCCGTGTAAACGGATCAAGTCTGCCGGCTAATATTCCTCGGTTGATGCCACGAGGTAGGTGGTGATGCGAGGTGTTCGCCGGGTTTGGTCGTGAGTGCGTTGGCAGAGTGCGCCGAGTAATTAATGATGTGGGTCGCGAGTAGTGCCGGAATAGTTTATTGACTAATTTGCCGTGAGGCGTTGAGTAATCGGGAGCAGTGGCGGGCATGGTCGTGGCACGCGAGAATTCCGGCAAGCAAACGGCGGCGGCCATGTTGGCCAGGGAGATTCGGGAGTTGTAACGGATCGGATGAGCGATGAGCAATAGGGGAATCATCGTTGTCTTAGGGAGAAGTAGCCTTCACGAGTGGGAAGTGCCAGGCGGGCTTCTGAGATTTAGGGCCGAAAATGTATTGCTTTGTGCGAGAGAGCGAGAAAGAGCAAGATGCGAGCAGCGAGCGGTGTCGCAAATGCACCACTACCCATTGTATCTGGAGTAGCTCCTGTAGCACGGGGATGGAGGAGAATTAACATCTAAATAAATTTTCGTGTATTTCATTTGATTTGCCGTGTACTTGAGCGATTTATGTGTGTTTCCCTATTTTTCTGTGCTCGTTTGCGCCGTGCCACGTGCATGCAGGATTTCACGAATTACAGGAGAATCGACGCCGGGTGCGCCTACCCAAGGCGCCTTCCTTGACGGAATCCCCTCTGGAGAGGGTCTCGTACGAGCAGCTAGGAAGGAGAGATAGCGATGCCCTCGAATCCCGCGGATGACATCATTGTCTGGCGCCCTCAAATTAATACATTCTCGCGGATTCGATTTGTCTATTTTCTTTATTAAATCTGGTATCACGTCATCGGGAGTCGTGTGGGTCAGAATAACGAAGTTTCTGTAATTTCCTTCCGGAGTTACGTTCCAAAAGAATTTTCCGTAATTTCGGGCCGAGATAATAGAACATCAATTTCGTAATTTCGCCGTTTCTTTATTATTTGTGCCAGGATTGTCCGAGATTTCGGCTCACACGATTTGCCGCGTTAAAATACAAAAGATCAGGTTATTCCCGAAAACTTATTGCACACTATTAGCCCCAGATGTGAAACTGGGTGCTAGGGAATGGCCTGAACTGTCGAAACGATTGCTGTACAAATGCCTGCGAGAAATCCATCGACATTCCTACTAATGAACGATTCGAGGATCCGAAAGTCGTACTCGGTAATGAATATGAGGAATGGCCAGATAACAGCGTTTTCAACTATAATGAAGATGAAAATGTAAATGAAAATAATATTATTCAATGTAAAAACCAAAGAGCAGATTAAGCAATATCATTTTTTGTAATTAGATTTTAATTTAATTAGATTTCAATTTATTGTGTCAATATTACAATTTATTAATAAAAATTTCTGATTTTTAGATTTTCCAAATAAGTATTTCGATTTGTAATTATTTTTAAGTATTGAAACGGGACTGTTAATGCGGTGTGCAGTACCGGTGAACTGCACACACCTACCTTTCCTGCACGTTCAGCGGGAAAATCTACACGAGATTTCCCGCTGATCAGGTGAAACAGCCGGTGCACAAATGCGAGACTCTCTTGAAAAGTCTCGCTTTCCGTTGCTCGGACTTTCCGACCGTGAGCACCGTACTGTACTCACTATGCCAGCCACTCGGTAATTGCACAGTGGAAACGCTTTTTAACTGTACCCGCGGAGGGGGCGTTAATCACGGGAAAAATAGGGGAATGTACTACTTAGAGTACGAATGCGTGACTCTAGGTTATTAAACCGAATATATTCTATAATATTCTTTAATACAAAGAGGCACTACAATGCAATCGCGAACCAAGAAGGTTAACGAATGATTTGAATTAAATTGGAAAACTTAAATATAAGAAAAAGACGTTATATTTAATATTATTAACTATTGATATTGAATATCGCGATAACAAGAATGCAAATAATGCATTAAGCGGGTAATATACCTAAAAATGACAAAAAAATTGATTTTTTTTTATCATATATTCTTAAAGTAAACATTATTGCGAACCTAAAAACCAATTTTAAAGCAGAAAATTCACAAAAATAAAGAAGTTACAAGTATTTAAGGAATAGAATCGCAAAAATTAAAAACCACGAACTAATGATTTTTTTCATTATTCTAGTTACATAAGTCACGATTTTGTATTTTTTATGCACAATAAAATATTTTTATACATTAAGATACTAAAACTCATTCTGTAAACGAAAGACCTTTCCAGGTATCTATTTCGAATCATAAATGCTGCAAGAAAATATAATGTTCATCAAATAGAATTTCCGCTATTTAGCAGCATTTATTTAATAAGGTTGTCATTTTAAAAATTATAACTAAGCACTTGTAGAAAAAATAATTTAAAAATAACAATAATTTTCTAGTTTGTGATCATTATATAAACGTATTAAGTATTCAATTTTCAAAAGACCGCGCATCGCTAGTGACGCTACTCTGTCGATTATAATACACGTTGTCTGCTATATCGATGGGTTTAGGTGGCATCTTGAGCGAATACATACTGCATTGCATGCAATCATATGATTTATAGATTGAAGTTGTTTACAGTCTGCTGAGTGCTGACTGCTATAGAAGCAAATTCAGATGTCATACTTAAGTGTTGTGACGAATGTAAAGTATTCAAAATAAAAGAATTTTCAATGAAAAAAATCAATGAGATCAGATAAGTATTCCTGCTTTACATGTGACTAGTGTTATATGAAAAAAGTGTTTCTTTGTGTGATTTCTGTTTCCAGGTAATACAGTTATGTCTCATATTTGCCTGCACATGCTGGACTGGACTGTAAACAAGTCATATCAAATGTGTGTTCCAACAATAAACATGTAAGTATATAATTCAAAGAGTTTAAAACTATATAATTACAATAATTTTATGTATTATTTTATACGTATACATATACTTCATAATTTACCTGATATAATTGTCTTTCAGGTTATGAGAATACTGCAACATTACCTTTTTTATGAAAAACATTTACTTTTAAAAGGAGTAAAATAAAGAAACAGTTTAGGTAAGTATATTAAATATATTAAGCATCCTGTTAATATTTAACTTTAAATTGATTTATCTCCTTTATATATTTTAGAGTCTACGCGCAGGATCCTGGAGGAGCTATTGGATGGTTTTTAACATATGAGGTCTAAAAATGTTTGTAATAACATATTGGAGGACCTAACGCTATTTACATTAACCAAAATGCCAATTAACATGTAAGTATCATTGTAAATACGAAAAAAAGTAGAAATTTAAGAATTTTTTTTTGCTTACCGAGCAATATTTTTTTTCAGAAAATTCTGGGTTATTGGGTTATTGGCTATATAAATAACGTTAGGTCCTCAAGTAGCCTTTTACAGACATTTTAAGACATTATAGAGCAAAATCCATAATATGGTTTGGTCAGGATCCTGCACGTGGCCAGAATATGTTGCTGAAGTAATATTAGCAAGTTCCCATGGAATTATTTGATTTTTCATGTCAAAATTGACATAAATTATAGTCAAATATATGATATATATTGTATTAAATGTAATTAAAGCATAGGTTTTTTTATTTCAGTGGAATATAGGAAAATGCAGCCTATAGGGATATTACCCCCTTAAATAAATAAAAGCATTATTATGAATATATTAGAAAAAAGGAATTATTAATAATTCAATAACAAATATACAAAGGGATAAATTATAAATAAGATTAGAAAATATGAAAAACCGCTTTAAAGCGATTATTGGCAATCGCGAATTAGAATTTAATTGAAAATAAAATCGAGATACACTGTGAGCGAGAGAGAAAGGTAGTCGATCGCTGAGTGCGTATCATACACACGCACGCTCACATACAATCAAACCGCCAAGAAGAGAGGGAAGTCGCCAAATGTCCCGATCATCGAAGAGTATATAAACACCGTCGAATCAAAGCGAATGAGGCATTCTTGTACCAACTCCTCTCGCACAATAAACTCCTCGTCAAATCTAATATCCTTTTCAATACCTTTATTTTTTTATATTACCTCAAAGCTCTATCGACTCGCTTAGTACAAGCGGCAACGAACTCGTACAGAGTAGTAAAACCAAGCGTGCTTTTAACTGGCGGCTGGCTTGGAGAACATTGTGTTCTCCGGCGAACCCGATGTGCTAGCCATAGCACTGTGTACTCGCAAGTCGAGTAAGCATTGCGATTCTCGATAAACCTAGTACACAGAGGTATAGGAAATAACTCCTTCACGATCCATTATGCGATCGTGAAGAGACTTATTAGATATAAGTAATTATTAAGTAGATAGTCTCTCTCTGCAAGTCGAGCAAGCATTGCGGTTTCTCGACGAACCAGATACCCGTAACTGGGTTTTTCACGGATAAAGTGGAAAAGTAGTACACTATACCATTGAACCCCGTGAAAAGAGAGCGAGCCGAAATCTGTCTACTATCCATTACGCGGCAGTAGATAGAAGGCTATTGTACAGTATCTTAATGTTTATTAGTGAAAGATTTTAGTCGAGTTTCTCGCAGCAAGTTAGAGAAGCATTGCGCTCCTCTAACGAACCTGCTATACTTATAGTATACCTTCCAGTTAGGTGGATCGTCATTGCGACGTCCATCGAACTTGGAAAGATGAGAAGCTAAAACCTTTTAAACTATTCAGTACGCAATAGTTTAAAAAGTCAAGCGACTCGATTGTTCATAGTCTGACCCCTCCCATCCTCAATCCACTGAGTCTAGTACTCGCTCTGCCGTAAGCAAGCCAATGCGCATTCGCTTACGCTCGGAGTGACGAAAACTCCTTCCATATTTTCCGGCTTTTCTATCTCAACATCCCATGAAATAGGAAGGTCAAACCGGGGAAAAGCAAGAGTGTCAGCGTGGCGACGGGCGGAGACCATTGCGCGTTTCCGCTACATCTCCTTTGCCCTGATACGTTTGGGCGGGATCTATTCAATTTAAATTCACTCTCGATAGAAAGCTAGGTTCTAACACGAGTTCTGATAGCAAAATGTATCAGAACACTACCCTGTAAACGGTAGACCGTTACAACATTGGCGCCCGAACAGGGGCTTAGTTTCGTTGAAATATTGAGAGTTTAGTTTAATTAAATTTAAAAGAGATGATACCAGCGTATCACAGCGGGATCTTTGAGAGTCACGTCGACTCACGGTTTGAGATTGTCAACGGTAGGCTCGAGGATTTAGATATAGTCATGGAGTGAGCAGCGACCGAAATCTCCTACTTAAAAAGTACTTGCGAAATGGTAGACGCAAAGATACAGGAATTGAAGGAGAAAATTGTGACGGGCACACGAGCTGCGCTTTGCGCCTCTATTCGCGATACGCGTCTACATAAATTTTATTGATTAAAGTTCGGACTCGAAAAGTCGCTTGTAATATCGCGTAGGGCTTTTCGCGTTATTCGAATTTTAGGTTTATGCTTTTATTTGACTCGCAACGGTAAATTATATAGCCACGTAATGGACTGCATAATTTCCAAGAGTCGTATTTTATTTTGCTTTGATTTAACTTTAACTCTAATCTTAATCGCTAGGAAAACTATACAGCCACGCAATGAACTGCATAATCATCACGGATTATTAGATTATTTCATTGATCCTATTTCTTTATTATTATCACGCTAATGTCGTTTGGAAGACTACACAGCCACGCATTGGGCTGCACGATTACCAGACAAGGAAAAGAGATATATTTTACTCGTACTTGACACGCGACGGACGACTATACAGCCACGTAGTGGACTGCACAATCTCCAAGAGTCTTGTTTTAGTTTTTATTTATAATCTTAATCGCAATGGAAAACTATACAGCCACGCAATGGACTGCATAATCCTCACGGATTATTAGATTATTTTTAATGATTTTAACTATTTTAACGTTTGGAAAACTATACAGCCACATAGTGGACTGCGCAATCTCCAAGAGTCGTATTTAATTTTTATTTATAATCTTAATCGCAATGGAAGACTACACAGCCACGCAATGGACTGCATAATCCTTACGGATTATTAGATTATCTTTGATGATTTTATTTTAATTATTTAACCGCTAGGAAGACCATACAGCCACGTATTGAACTGTACAATCGCCAGACAAGGAGAGGAGATATGTTTTACTAAATCAATTCCTTTATACCTATGAATAATAATTTATTACAAAAACAAAAGCTCTCAGGCAACCCGAGAGAGTTCTAAGCTCCAAGAGCTAGCGAGCGAATGCCTAATCTGTGGCGGCGCAGCGCCTTTTATACTCGAACCGAGTGTGTAAAAGGGTTATCCCCTCCGAGAGGAGCTTTTCCCTCCTCCCCGCCGTTGCACTTTCGGTGGGGCGCGCTCACCCAAGCTCAGACGGGCTCGTCGGCGCTCGATCTTTCCAACTCCGTACATATGCAGGGTGTTACCAAATAGAGTATCACACTGTATGGATTCGGAAAGAGCGAAAAATTCTAAGTAAAAAATCACGAATAAACTTTTCGATCCGACCAGTAGTTACTGAGTAATCATCGATTGAAAATCAGTCGATCAGGCCAATCAGCGTAAAGCTACAGCAGCAAGCAGAACGCGAGGAGAGTAGAGTGGGGCGGCCCGCCGAGTGCCTCTCCGTCGCCAGCCGTCAGTGCGCCGTCTCTCGGTCTCTCTCTCCACACCGTCATTCGCTAGTCGTAGGTTCAGCGAAAAATAAAAGGCACGGCAGACTGACGCGAGCACTTGATTGTTGAAAGCTTATAATAAATTCTTTATTTTGAAATACCTTTCAGGACTTCTCGAAAATGATGCTTAGAGTAGTATAAAACATTGGTATACCATCTAAATAAAAATGTACGTTTTTAAAGGAGCAGTAAATCATAAATAC